>CACRXK020010809.1:0-17168 GCA_902702795.2 Paramuricea clavata | reverse complement strand
CCCCCTCTTGGCGGCCCTGGAGTCTACTAATATGGTGTGTTCGTTATTTTAGCAACCTACTACATCGTTTTGGGAGTGCACAACAATTTCGGAAGTGATATCATACTTCGAAGCGCATTGGAATCACCCCACGATTCAATTCGTGTTCTCGCTGGCAAATCTTTCACGTTGACGCTCCAAACAAGGAAAAACACTAGTATGGTGTTCAGCGTCATTGACGCAACCAACGGTAGAAGAGTGGCGATTAATGGAAAAGCCATGATGATACTTAAACCTACCAAAGTACCAGGCGCACCACAGGACCTTTATTTCCCTAAAAAAGGTATGCGACAATAGCTTAGCATGACACAATCTGTCCGTGTTGAATTTCTTTATAATTATATATTTTTTCATTTTCTGACTTTGAAAGAACCATATGTTTGCTTGCCATAACAAGTAAGCTATAATCTTTAGTCTAAACACCGTTTTCCTTTATGATCGCTTTGTCCCTGTGAGCATGAGAACAGTGAAGTTTTTCAAAACGTGTGCTTTAGATGTCTAACGTGACGGTTTTAATAATAACAAGACGCCTACTCAGGCGTTCACTCCGGGTACAGGGCCTTAACTAAGCGCAAACTACTTTAACGGAGGGCCCTGAAGGGGTAAAATGGGAACTGGGATTGATCTATTTTTAGACTGGGAAAATGGGATTTGGGTTGCTGGGACTGGGATTTGGCCACTGGGAAATGAAGTCCTCAAAAATGGGAATGGGATTGAGGTAATGCGAGTCGATTCCCAATTTTTCTACGTTTTAAGTATTTTAAAATACACTTTTGAACCGTTTTTGGTGTCTTTGGTCATGATTTTTGTTGTTAACTATATTATTCACAGCACTACCTGCGAACAGGCATACTCTGGCGCCCGGAATTGCAAATGCCATTTCCGGGATTCAAATTTAAAAACTTTCCGTGCCTTCGGAACGAGTCCCCCCCCCCCCCAATGTTTCATAAAATGTCCACCACTTGCACACACGGTGGCTTAAAAGGTCTTAAAACTGTTTATTCTACCGATAAATAAAGGGTTTTTTATTGACTTGGATTTCATTAACCCGGACTGGGATTTCTAATAAAAATCCAACTGGGACTGGGATTTTGCCAAAATTTCAGGTGGGAAATGGGATTGGGACCCCCCCCTTCAGGACCCTCTTAACGTATACTTATATACGGCAATGAAGGTATCTTTAATGCATGATATTTAGCATATTAAAGTTGGAAAAGTGGGAGAACTACAGTGTAACCACTTCACCAGGTGACTAAAAACATATGCAACGATCATAATATTTTACAACATAAAAATATCTCTTTTATCTCTAATAAAAGCTATCTAGTTCTTTTTTAAAAGTTCTATTTAAAACATGCGTAGGAGTGTTTTATCGAGTCGTATATAATAAGTCGGAGGCCGTATTTTACAAATATTTTATGTGTTTTTTTTATTGTCGAGGGTAGAAATTCGAGGGTGAAAAGCTTGAGGGTATACATTTTAATAATTTAACAAAATAATAATTTTAGCTCGTGTTCATTTAGTTTACTTTTAATTTTTAGCTCTTATTTTTATATGCAATTATTATTTTTTTATATGCGATTACTTTTTATATGATAAAATATTACTACATGAAAACAGACATGCCGATCAAAAGCTACAGTCGAGATAGTTTCAAACGGCGTGGTGCATTATCTGCGTTATCTCGGATTGCATGTCGCAAATTATTGAATTGTCTATTCACTATATGGTCTATTGAATCAGAGTAATCAGGACTTATTTACACCTTGCCATTGCCATACGCCTTTTCCGGGTTCGCGACGCCATCTTGAAAGTATTGTTTTCGCTATCGTGCTTGGACCACTTGCAAATTTATATATAGGGAATGCCCGCAAATTTCTACCCTCGACAATAAAAACCATAAAATATTTTAGAAATACGACCCCGGACTTTTTACTGATGACCCTCGACTTTTTTATATGACCCTCGACGTTTTATATATGATTTTTCGACCCTCGCTTCCCGTCCTCGACCCTCGAGAAAAACTCCTGAAACTGAATTACGTAAACAAACCACATTTATCAAACACGCAAAGAAAATTATTTAAAAAGTAATATATTGTTAGTCGTGTCATATAGTTAATTGTCAACACTTTTTCAATGCATGGTAGTAAGTTAATAACTGGCACCATAACTCATAATTAACTAGTGTCATGTTGATATTTTGTTTATACAGATTGATTATTTTAATTTGTAAGGCTTCGCTGTAAGTTTGTTATTATCAAACGTTTAGATTGTTTTAAGCATCTTAGTAATGATTTTACTTTAAGACCAAGGGTGGGTTGACTACAAAATTTTTGTAGTTCGCTATAACTACAGCTACTTCAAAAATATGTAGTCAGCTACAACTACTGCTACTTTTGAACAAAGGTAGTTCGCTACTGACTACAGCTACAGCTTAAAAAATGTAGCGAACTATTTCGCTATTTCGCTACGCTATATTTTTAGTGTTACTGTATTTGGAGCATCTACTAACTCAGGCTGAAATGTAACCTATAACAAATCGACTTATGAGTAGCAACAGTAAACACAAAGCAACATTTTTGTAAGCACTACAGTGTTCAAGAGTGCAAATTGACTATTGAGTATTGATTTTAAGCAAACCGTGTCTCAATATCATTCTATTCTATCAAGTTGCTAACAATTTTAGAAAGTAGCGAATAGCGATTCGCTGTTTGAAAAGTAGTCAACTACTTGGCTACTTTTAGGCAAAATGTAGTTCGCTATAACTACAGCTACTGTTTTAAAAAAGTAGTCAAAAACTACTGGCTACTTGAAAATTGTAGTTCGCTACACAGTACATGCAGTAGCGAACTACAACTACTTCGCTACAACCCACCCTTGTTTAAGACCAAGACATTGCAGCCGTCGAGACCGATTTTTAATACTCTATAAATAAAACATTAAACTGTGTAATAGACGTAACAGTGTTGGGTAAAGCTCTATAGTTAAATATATTTTATATGCGCTTTTGTCTAATTCAAGCGTGGTAGACAATATTGCCAATAATGTTGTGGTTTGCGATATAAATTGCCTTGCGAATCGAAGACTTTCAGATATGTCATATGTCGAATAGATTTGTGCGTTGTTTGTACTTCAATTTTGGCCACGAGGCACAAAGGGAGACTTAAAGAAGACGAGTGTTAATACAATTTAACTACGTATAGTGTTGACACAATTAAAAAATACAGGCTAACGTCAGTGACGAACCAAGCCATTTGTCGATCAGAACTAGCTTTGCAATAACGGCCACCGCTACTAAACACGCGATAAAGTCTCGAATTTCGATTTGTATTTATATGAACTGTGGTCACTGTATAAAAACGAGTGTATGAGAACCCTTCATTTGATAATATTCACTGTAAATAGAACTAAATACATTGTAAACACAACGCTCGCTCCGACCTTACTACGAATGGCGGCTATTTTTAGATATTTCGTATTTTTGTAGTGCGTTGCGTGCGCTGCGTACGGTGCATCTGTGGAAGTGCACACTTGTGTCGCCTAAGAAAAAAGATCTGACATTTTAATACTCCGGTACTTACAGTACCCGGAGTAACAAGCGTAATTTGAGAATGAGTGAATCCTTGAGAATTAGTGAATCCTCCACTTTAGTCAATATAGGATATAGCGTCAAAGTTAACAACCTTGTTCGATCCCAAAATATCTCGGATGTGTGGAATTAACATGTACAGCTAAAGTTATTGACGGTTTTGAATACCTTGGAAGGTTTGCTAGTTATTGCTAGAAGGAAAATGTAAGTACACGAATAGCAAATTCTCGTGTACTTAGGCCTACGTGGTACTCGGCTAAAAACAAAGAAGTACCAGACCGTAATTTTGGCGTACCTCTGCTACGTTGGTACGCGAATTATCGCACCCTGAGATTTTTAACTGACAAATGAAATTGTTTTCTCTCATTCTACAACAAAATATCAATGCAGTCCTCGCAATTTTCGACGGCAAACAGCATGCAATGGACCATTCCCCAATTAACAAAAATTTGATCTCAACAAGTCTAGACAAAATTCCATCACAACATGAAAGAGCATCACAAAATTAGTAATATTCCAAAGTTTCGTTGCGAAATGTTGTAAAATGCGGATAATATAGCATTGCGAAGTTTGTAATTTTCAGTCATTTTGTATTACGCACAGAAGTGGTAACCATTTCCCGTTTGTAATCTAAAATGACTGAAAATTGCAAACTTCGCAAGGCTATATTAGCCGCATTTTACAACATTTTGCAACAAAACTTTGGAATAGTTACTAATTTTGTGATGCTCTTTCAAGCTGTGATGAAATTTGTGTCTAGACTTGTTGAGTTCAAAATTTTGGTTAATTGGGGAATGGTCCATTGCCGCCGAGAATGCCGCTGAAATTAAATAATTGACGTAAGTTTTTTGCCAACGAAAAGTTTTGTGGCACTACCTCTTAATCCGGTTGATTCTTGTAAAATATTATTATATTTTAAATAATTAACAATTATTCGCCGAAAGCGAGGTGATTATCGGGGAATATTCGCCGAGACGAAGTCGAGCTAGGTGAATATTCCCCGATAATCACCGAGCCTCAGGCGAATAATTGTTTTAGTATTTTTGCACAAGTTTTTTTGTATTTTTCTGGTCTGAATTCATTTTAATTTCGCTTATTTCTTTATCACCAACTTCAACAAAACGGCTATATCCGCCATTTTGAAAATTTCGATTTTGTTTATTCACCGCATGTAGGTGAATATAACAGATTAATACGTCAAATTTGACCAATCACCTTGTAGGATTTGTTATGTTCACTTGTGCAAAAATACTAAATAATAATAATAACTTACTGACCGAGAGTGAGGGCAGTACGGGGAAATATCCAACGGTCTTGCTGTATTGGACAAGCGATAACAAAGGTCAATACAGCAAAACCGAGGTTGGATATTTCAAGAGAACGCCCATCGTCAAGGAGTTACTGGCTACTATTTTCCTCAAAAAGACCTTCGCTCTGGAAATGTGGGCATGTTTTTTATGAAATGTTATAAAGCAAACTAATATATATTTGTGAAAAGTAATTTTATAAAATGCTCAGTAATTTGCTATGGACATATTGAAATGTTTAATTATTTTGAAATGTGAAAGTATGCAGGCTTTCTTGCCATCCTACTTTTCCTACTTTTTCCCACTTTTCGTCAACTTTCCTACTTTTCCTATTTTTTATTAAAAATTGCTTGATTTTCCTACTTTTTCTCATGAAATCCTACTTTTTTAAGACAGCTTGGCGAATCAGTATGTTATAGCTCTCCTAATTAGATCTATAGGACTCGTAATTTTTATTCCCTATATGTGTCAATAATCATAATCAATAAATTAATGAAGACTGTGAAAATGCCATTTCAGACGATCTAGAGATTCCAAATATTCAACACCCCCCCCCCCCCAGTTATTCAAGCATCATATGCTCCTGCCGCACAGTGTGGATTGGTGTATGGCGCAGCCAAATACATGCACTCGCAAGCATAACGCATTTGAATTGTGTTGCTGCAGAGCAGATGCCTTAGCTTTTATACCGATGCAACATTCATTGTCTATATTAATATCTAATTTTAAAAGTTTTGAGAAAAATCCTGCATAGGTGAATGAATACAAAAAAAATATTGAACACAAAATATTCACACAACTTCCCCGTCAGATATCTAATGGTACACCCTTTACCACATATATCCTAGGGGCCAATTTTGTATTTTTTTTGTGTTATTTGCATCTCCAAAAAGTCCTACTTTTGTCCTACTTTTCCACACATTTTCCTACTTTATTCCTACTTTTCCTAAAATTCTAGTCCTACGTTTATCCTCCTTTTTACACAAGGATGCCAGAAAGCCTGAGAGTGGCATTATTCTGTTAGTTCAGACACAACGCTTACAGTTTGCATGAAATATAATTATTTTGTTTTGTGGAAATCCCCATGCACGTTTATTTGTTTAAAGTAATCTTTTATCGTAGTTTTTCTTCGGTTGTTTTTAGATAATTATGGACAAACTACTGATTATACCCAAGTCTTATCCACACACTGAATCATCCTGGCTTATTTTAGGTATGGCAATTGTTGAATCTGTGTTTGCATGTGCATCTTTTTGTTTTTCTATGTAACATTTAACTGTAGAGAGCAATCGGAGGCTACATATCTATGGATGCAGGGCCGTCGGGGGTTACATGTGGGGTGAATTAAAAGGATACGTCTGGAAAATCTCCCCCCACCCTGCCAACAATTTTGGAAAAAGAAATATTACTTAGGGACTGAAATGTTGTCGGCAAATGCGACACTACACCCCCCTCCTTGCTTTAGCCTCTTCGTTACGGCCCTGTATACATGATTGGAACATAACTCGCTAGCGGAAATTATATGTACATGCAAAGGGCAAACTACGCAATCAAAAAGGGGTGAATATAGCCGGAATAAACCTTTCCCCTTATAACCAAAATTTTGATCTAGGCAAGTCTAGACAAATATTTCATCACAGCTTGAAAGAGCATCACAAAATTAGTAATATTCCAAAGTTTCGTTGCGAAATGTTCTAAAATGCGGATAATATAGCCTTGCGAAGTTTGCAATTTTCAGTCATTTTGCATTACAAACGGGAAATTGCAGTCCCAACACCCGAATCGTATGTCAATTTCCCGTTTGTAATACAAAATGACTGAAAAACGGCAAACTTCGCAAGGCTATATTATCCGCATTTTACAAGATTTTGCAACACAACTTTGGAATATTACTAATTTGGTGATGCTCTTTCAAGCTGTGATGAAATTTTTGTCTAGATCGAAATTTTAGTTATAAGGGGAAAGGTCCATTAGAGCGCTGTGTTTGGAATCGCAGGGCCGCAGGTTCGATTCCTGTCAGAGGATCGATAATTGCATTTTTCGCAACCGCTCCTGGTTAGGTCTAATAATTGTTAAAAAAAATTCCACTTCAAATTTCCATCTACAAATCCTTTCAACGAATTCTGTGAGATCCGTATTCTACATGTTATAGTTCAGCTGGAATTTATACCAACACAGAACGCTTCATTTGGATGCGCAAAGGAAACTCTGAATGGACTTTCACCTTTTGACTAAAATTTAGATTTCAACAAGTCTAGACAAAAATTTTATCACAGCTTGAAAGAGCATCACAAAATTAGTAATATTCCAAAGTTTCGTTGCGAAATGTTGTAAAATGCGGATAATATAGCCCTGCGAAGTTTGCGATTTTCAGTCATTTTGTATTACAAACGGGAAACACATACAGTACCCTTTTTTCGAAGGAGGTATGTATTTCCCGCGCGTAATACAAAATGACTGAAAATGGCAAACTTCGCAAGGCTATATTATCCGCATTTTACAATATTTCGCAATGAAACTTTGGAATATTACTAATTTTGTGATGCTCTTTCAAGCTGTAATAAAATATTTGTCTAGACTTGTTCAGATCTAAATTTTAGTCAAAAGGTCCATTGGCGTATATAAACTAAGTAACTTTAAGTTGATGATACCCCTCCCCTCTCCCCACGACGTGGATGGATCAATGAAGTAGTTCTCCTCTTAGATTGCTTACTTGAAATGCGGAATTGTGAGGTTTATGAAAAACGGTCAGTTTGGACTCAGGTGGTGAGTTGCATGTAAGCAATGTAGTGTTCCTCGTTTCGTACTCACAACATTGTTAAAACAATGCTGAACATGACAATGGTGGAGAGAAAGAATTTGAAGCAGTTTTATAGAGTATCTAAATATAATACCGTGTATTCTCTTTGAGAAGTTAAATTTATTAATTTGTGCTACATTTAGCAAACAAGCCTGACTACCCTGGTTTCGCTTGCATGGATTGTTTTCAACCTTAAGGTTTTACACTCTGACTCAAGTAACAGTTCTGGGTTGAAAAATTGTTTATTAGTCTAATAATGCATGAAATATAATATGATGAAAAAATTGTGGCAGCCACGAGGTTGTGTGGCAGGTTTTGAATCGGTCAATGGTGAAATCTTTTTTGGAACAAGGGTGCAACAAAGGAAAACGTTTCAAGTGAACACGAGAACACAGACCCCCGGAAGACTCTCTTTACAATACAATACGTTACTTTCATACTGTAATTCAGCTTCCAGAATGTTACGTGTTGACTTAGACTTGGATCAAATCTATCTCAGGAGAAAAATAGGGGGAAACATTTGCAGCATTTCGAATTTACTTGCAAGAATTTGCGCGAAAATTTGTCGTTGCTATCAACTTGCAATCCAGGCCACCGTTGGAAAAATCCGACAGTAAATTTTGGCGCGCTTGCAAATCTCCCAAGTCCATCTCTCCCAGTGAAATGAATGTAATTGGACCACTACCTCCAACCGAAAATTGGAAGCCAAATTCGAAGGCCATTCCCAGTCTTTTCACGCATGCGAAGGGCGGTCAACCTGACAACATGAATATGTATTTTTGAAAAACGTTCCGGTTGTATTCATTTCATTGGTCCCTCCCTATTTTTCTCTCTATTATTGGGCTCAACTTGAACTTTCCAAGTTGTAAACCTTTCTTCGAGTTAAGTTCTTGACGGAAATTGGTGTGGTTTGGGCGTGGTCGGGGCTTAACTCTAAAAGGGCTTAACTCGAAGATTGCCTACCTCGGGTAAACAAAATTTTGAGTGATTAAAAGGTTGGGTAAATGAAAAACAAAACAACTCAAGGTTTGGGTAATAATAATTATTGTTATTTCCAAAGCATGACTCACTCAAATATTGAAGACTAAAAAGCAATGTCAACAGTCATATGTCAATGCAATATGTAAATCAATCAATCAGAGTCACTATCTTGACCATTTGTCAGGAGGCAAGTGGTGTATCCAATGAAAGTACATGTGCAGACAACAAAATTGCTTAAGCTGTTATGAAACTCGTACCACAGGAGCTGTAAAGTACATGTGTGACAACTGAATGGTCAACCTCGTACCCAGGATCTTTCTTTGGGAAAGACCCTGGCTGCGGCTGGTCACGTGCCTCATCAAAAATTTAGCGCCTGAGGGGGTGTGGGGAAAGTATCAAATTACATAAACATGCTTCCAGTGGAATATTCGTTAAAAACATAAATTTTGCGAATTATTATGTTCAAAATACTTGCTAATTTTTGTTTATTTTCTTTGCTTTGAATTTACAAGAACATTCTTACATTCTTACTTACAGTGAAGTCAAGAAACAAAGCAAATCGCAGTACGTGCTCTCTCGTGTTGTTATTCAATGCATGCTCTCTTCACAATCGAGCGCGGTTATACAGTAACAAACCTTTTAATATTGTAATGTTTTTAAAATACGCCATGACATTCGTCCTTTCTTGTAAACGTTGATACGCTTTGTACCAATTTACTTGTTACTACGCGTCTTGTTTATAAGATTTTTAAAAGAAACAGTATTGTCTAGGACTGAGTCGACTGACCCAATATTAGCAAATGCAAACATTTGATAATAGCTAGCCGAACAGAGAAATGTCTATAAGTATAGAGGAAATTTCAGTCATTGATTTATCTGGATTTAGTACATAATTCGTATTCGGTAATTATAGTAAGACTTTAGCCTTTTTTTGGTTTCTATTAATCATTATATTGTGTTAACATACTATATAAATCAATATCACAAATTTACAGTGTCAGATGCGCACAGACCGTCATTGGCATCATACGAATAGACATAAATTTTCGAGTTTTCTAGCCTACTTCTACTAACATTTTTAAAGTTTTCATTGTGAATCACCTGTTTATCTCTAATTCATTAATCATTTACTACTTATATAGTTATATTTATTTGATAGTGTCATATACTGAGTAATGCGTTTACACACAAGCAATCCTGGATATGATATAGACGATGCAAGCTGTCCATTAAAAAATAACGGTATTCTATTTCACAAAGTCAAAGCAAAAAATTAAATCTCACTTGTATTATTAAGAATGCATATACAGCAAAAAATTAAAGCTTATTCATGTCAAAATGAAAGCTGTTTACAAAATTTATAAAGGTAGTGAACACTACTAAACAGTGCTCATTGAAAGACATGCATAATATAGTGACATATAATTTGTCGTTTGACTTATCTTTGGTGTATGATTTTAATACCGTAGATTTTCAACAGACAGCTATACATATACCATGATCGTTGGTTTCAGCAATGCCAAGGGCCAATTTTATAGTGTTTTGACGGGCTTTAAGTTTTTTTGATAAGGCCTTTATATAGATCAACAATCTGGATACAGTTGGCGATATTTCGGAAATCAAAAGATCTTGCTATTTCGTTGCAATTCCACATCTCATCAATAAATAAATTATTTTGGTCCGAGTATCAGGATAGACATTAATACAAAATAAATAACAACCACACTGGTCACTGTTCGGTCTAGAGATCTATATTTTCTTGTAGGTTTAATATCGCCACGCTGCACAAACGGCAAGCGTGCTTTCTCTGGCAAGTCTATAAGTTGAATATTGAAATCTGATCCAACTTGCTTGAATTGTAACTCGACACCAGATTATAGAGTAGAGCGTCACGATATAAATATTAATTTAAGAGTTCTCTTTGCGATTTCTTGTTGCAAATTTACAGTAAATTTCATCACCCAAAGTTGCAATTTTAAAACGCTACAAACACGCTCCTTTCCCACCCCTCTCACAGTTACAATTAAATTTACCTCCCAGAATCTGGGAGGCACGTGACCAGCCGCAACCAGGGTCTCTCCCAGATGACAGAAGGAGAGATCCTGGGAACGAGGTTGCTGAATGGTATCCTTTTGTAAAGTGTTTGGCCAGTGGTGGGTATTTATTTTTTTTAATGATATTCGAGGTTGCGCAAAAAGTTTTTTGACTTTTTAATGGTTGGATCAGCAATATTTTACAGAGAATAGCATTTCTCTTCAGTGCCACTCCCCCCCCCAAAAAAAATTACCGCTCTCTAAGCCAGTTCTAGATTTAAACATTTTCTGTCGTTGATGCATTCTCACTTCCAGAAGGCAATATAATTGCTGCGGGTCTTTCCATTGTGCCATAAGTACTGCCACTTGTCTCCATTCCACTTCCGGACGAGTCACCTTGCGTTATGCTGCCCAACTTGTCGTATGGTGAAGGAACATGTCTGACGCGTTGCATGACGTCATAAACATGGCGGCCAAAGTTGTCAACATTCCCCCAAGCGTTACGAAGCCACTCCATAGCTAATGGCCGAATTAACTGAAGTCTATCATACCATGAATTTCGCGCGGGTCTTGTGTTCATGTAATCTCGGTAGAGCACGACACCACGCGAGAGGCCTGGAACTGGGTCACCATCAGCTGTCAGGTTTTCATATTGAACACTAGTGCCAGTCTCTTGTGATAAACTCGCGACTTCTTGTGAAGTAATGTTGCCTTCCAACTGTTGATGACCGCGGGAATGTTGCAGTAAAATATGCAAACGGGCGTAATAAGAAGAGTCTGGAGAATTCAAATTTCAAAATGAAGATGTTGTAGAAAGACTAAAAATCAAATTCAAACTTGATCTCACCTTTTTTTCGACGTCTTCTAAGAATGAAAATAAAACAGACAAGTGCTACAACGATCACAAAAGCAGCAGCAGTGACACCAACTGTCAGGGAGTCGGTGTGAGCTGAAATTAAAAAACAAATTTCATTTGAATGGATATTCATTTCTTTCTGACACCTTCCGCTTTGTCGCGCCAATACAAAGAAGCAATTTTTTTTCATTGTTCCGTATTTGCGATGAAAAGTGTTCAAAATCTAAAATCATTTTGGCTTTCTCTCAAAATGAATTTGGTTTAGCTTTATTTCGTAGTTTGCACGGTTAGCAAACTGCGTTTGAGTCTCTGGGTTGAGAAACACAAAATAATAGTTAAATATTGCAGTTTAAATACAATTTTCAACTCTTTTTAGTACTCAATCAACCCACAACATTTTAAGAATCTTTTCGAAGGAATTTAGTCCCACATGAAGACGTTTTAACAAGTTAACCCTGCTTGTCACGTCAGCAGAAACTCAGTTATTTAGGTCAATTATAATACCAAGATGGCGGACTGCACACTGTTTTTGGTTAAAATATTTCGAAAACTAAGCAAGATACGAAAAAGTTGTAAAGGGTCTTCATATATAACTTTAAAAGTTCTTTCAAATAAGACAAAGTAGATTTTTATTGCCATATCCTTTAACAATTTTTAGAAGCCGCATAATAAAAAATAGGGTTCTGGCCGGAACTAGCCGAGTTTCGGTGCACCCGTACTTTCCGTCCTGATTCATGAGGGCGAGGCTCCGAGGCCAAGAAAGGATTCGTGACATAATTATCGAAAGAGTGTATTACAATATTAACCCAACTAAGAACGCGTTATTTTTAGGCGCTTTCAAAAATTTCGAACTACTTAGATTTACCTTTATCGTCTTTTGGTACCATCACCAATTTCAATTAAAGTATAACAAAGCAAAGTTTGGCTATAGTTATTAAGAAATAAACGTAATGGGTTACCAGAATGAATATCTTTTATTTGTTTGTTCTCACCTGGACAAGGTTCCATCTCACACAAGCGAATTTCTTGAGCCGCCCCCCGCTTACTACAATTTCTACCATATTTTCCAGGGGGGTTATCACACCGTCGTGTCCATATGTCGACACCTTTGCCACACGTGACACTACATGGTGACGACTTGGTCCAGTTGCTATAGTTACCATCAACTAGAAAGTAGAGATGGATAAAGATAAAAATGTATACGGGTGGATGCGCATGGTTTTAACCACAACACACGACAACTGGTCGTTTAAAAACAGAAGGTCTGCTAGTACAGTGGTTAATGTGGCTATAGTCGTGTTTACACTACCAGCCTTGGCCTACATTTTGACAGTGTAAACAGACTTTGGCCTAGCCCTGGCCTGACCTAGGCCAGGAAATCTGGGCCCACCACAACCTGTGGCCTATACGCCTAGGCTTGTGGAAATGTAAACACTGTCGGCGCCTTATTTTCATGGCGACGTGTGTCCACAGTGAGAGATTAGCGGACAACGTCACAACACATAAAAATACACAAAATTAATTACAAAATTGTAGGTCAAAGTGAGTCAGTCTCAAAAAAATAGTGTAATGGTGTAAACGCGCCACATTTACCTTGGTCCGGCCAAGGCTAGGCCAAGGCTTGTAGTGTAAACATGACTTATGTGACTAGGGTTGTACTTGTGATTATAATTTGACCTCATTTGTATGTGAGAAGATTATTGTCAACTAGACACCGCAGATCTTCTCCATCGGTTCTAGTATAAATAAAGTTAGGTCACTTTAGGTTTCCTCCTGTAGTAACACTGGATCAATAGTGAGCTTAAGCAAGTGACGTTTTTGACAACACGAACGGCATAAGTAACGTCAGAAGACTGGGTCAAGGGCTGTGATTGGTGGAAAACGTCAATTTTACTTCCGGTCGACGTCTGTGTTGTCAAAAAAGTCACTTGCTTAAGCTCACTTATAACAGATGATCCTTTCTGGACCTCCAGCGTTGACCAGTTTTGAACTGATAGAGCTATCTAGTCCCCGAGCCGGCGGCGCGAAGCGCCGTGCGAGGGTACTAATTCCCCCCGGCTATTTACACCCGGGGAAACGAAAGCATTAGCGAAGTCTAAAGTTCATCAATGAGCGCGGGCGTCGGTCACCAACGATGGGTGGTCATCCTCACTGATGTCAAAAATATGGCGGACTGTCATGAATAACGGACACTGATTGGTCCAATTTAAAGTTTGCATTATAACGACTGCATGACGACAGCGAAATAGCAAACATTTCTTGATTTGATGAGTTGATGATTGATAAATTTCTTATTCTTCATTTTTGCTCGTATTTCTGCAAGATTTTGTAAATTTCAAGAAAGAAAGGGCGAAAGAATCAGCTAAAAGAAGGGAGCCCACGTTAACGAAGGTAAGTTTGTTTTAAATATTGATTTTATAATGGCTTTAAAACCCGACGGTATATGAAACAACTATTAATAAAACAAGACAGCATATAATTTCAGTGTATCTTTAATATTGATTCCCTTTTTTATTATATTGATTTTTTTAAATAAAAAATAAAGCTAAGTTATTTGCAAGCGAGAATTTGAAATCATTTTATTGCAAACTCAAAGTTTATCGATAAAGCCATTTAATAGTTAAAGGCAGTTTAGTTTTATAAAGAACACTTTAAAACGTTTTGTGAATTGTTTGTGGTTGAATTTTACTTTAAATTGAAGCTTGTATTACGTATAATTACATACCTAACATATATATCTTGGGAAATTGATAATTTGTAATTAAAAGTGATATTTTTAGGCGATTTTCATTTGTAAGAATATTCTTAAAAAATTATCGTGTTACCATGACAACTACTTTAGATACTTCATGTTCGGAAAATACAACGGTTTTGTCAGCAAGGCGAGGGTTTCTGCATGCATGTATTTTGTAGTATAAATAAAGTTAGGTTACTTTAGGTTTCTGTTGGAGAAAGGCTTCAAGAATCCCCAACAAATAACACTCGAAGAATCTTTTTGTTTTAAATCTATTTATCTACTAAAACCCTTACAGAAAGTCCTCAAAATAACAGTTTGTTTTTTCACTCCGAATGTTGTTTTTCTAGCTCTCGTATTTTTCTCCCCGGCCCATCCCTTATTGTCTCAGACCGAGACTAGTGTGACCGCGGCCTTAGTCTCAGGTCAGCATCGTCTTCTGAGAGTCTAGGCTTTCTGACTCCGGAATTAAGTTGGGTCGTCCAATCGTCATGGTCTGGGGCGTTAAGATTGGTAATTGTATATCATCCTGAACATAACTCAGCGGTCGGTTATTTAGTGTAATCTCGATATCCAGCAGCACTTCTTCCAATTCGTTCCAGGTCAACTTCGACTTCCCCGTCGTCTTATACAACGCCTGCTTCACTAAACCGACCATCCGTTCGAATTGGCCGCACCACCATTGGGCCCGACTGAGGTTGAATTGCCAGACGATCTTCATTTTTCCAAGCCAATCATGAAGTTGTTCATCCTTCATAGCCTTCCTCAACCATTTCGCTGCGGCGACGAACGTCTTCCCGTTGTCGGAATAGATTTTATCCGGACGACCGCGTTTCGCAATTAACCGTTTGAGGCTTCGGATGCATTCTTCTGTGGTCAAGTTTGGTACCAACTCCAAGTAGATACTTCTTGTTAAACTGCATGCACACAGCAGGATATAGGATTTCTTCTCGTGGTTTTTCGTTGTGCGATACAATATCGGGCCGGCATAATCGTGCCGTGGAATCCAATAATTTTCTCTCACCGATGTCATTGTGAACTCGCCCATGGAGAGTCTGTGCGTGGGCATTCATCACAATCTTTGCGGCTAGCGTGGACTTGTCAGGCAGGAATGTTGGGTAATGTCCCTGAATACGTCCACGACACTCGTGCACACCTCGTCCATTCTTCTGAAGGTTGAGTCTCAACTGTTCTTCTTGGAATTCGACGGTCCCTTCATATCTCGCCTGCGTTCTCCTGATCCAGAAATTAACTTGCTCTTCGGTTTCCTCTGTTGATATTGGTCCTTTCTTCCTCGCTAGACGCTTCGCCCGGCAGTTGTTGATAAATCTTACTACCCATGTTGTTATTCGTACCGCTTTCCAGAGCTCGTACTTCTCCATCACTTGATCCAGTTCATCTCTCGGTTCGACTGCCACCGCTAACACTTCGCGCACCGTTTTGCCTTCGGACTCTGACTCTGGACTAGGAGTCGTAACAATGTTCTGCGACCACTCGTCTTTGTTCTGTAACCATTCCGGGCCTTTCCACCAAAGCTCAGATAACTTATCTGCTGATCCACCTCGACTCCCGATATCTGCCGGGTTATCAGTTATCGGAACATGTCTCCAGTGGATGTACTGCTTCGCCTGGATCTTTCTCACCCTCTTTTGGACAAACTGTTATAATCTCCGTTGTATAATCTCCGTTGCCTTGTATCCAATGCAGTGCCACCAACCACCAATGCACGTCTCGAACTGGAAGAGGTTGCAATGTTTCCTTGATGTTATGTAAAAGGTTTGCCGACATGTGCCCTGACACCAACTCTAGCCTGGGTATTGATAAATCTTTCTTTGCCAAGCGTGATTTCGACGTTATCAGTCCTTGGTTGACGCACGACTCTTGGTAGACCACGGCATACACAACTGTAGAAACTCCTTTTTTGCTCGCATCTCCAAAAGCATGAAGATCGATCGCCTTGATATCTTCTTGGTTGGCTGTTAGACTTCTCGGGACTTGGACCTTTTGAGGCAGGCTTTACACCCAACAGCTCCACTTAGCATTCAGGCTGTCAGGTAGTGGTTTATCCCAACCAATACGCAGGTTACAAGCTTCTCTGTACAACGTTTTCCCAGCCAAAGTCACCGGCGAAACAAGACCGAGTGGGTCATAGATCTTCGCGATCGCTCCTAGGATGCTTCGTTTTGTTGGTGCGGCAGGTTCAACATCAGGAAATGTTACTCCGATTGTATCTCTACGCTTGTCCCATGCTAGTCCGAGCAATTTTGTCTCGCCTTTCTCAACGCCCAGTTGTTCTTTCGCGTAGCTTCGTTCAGGTTCACTCGACGGCTGATTGTCCGTTTCCAAGATTGGTTCATTAGAATGCCACTTGTGCAATTCAAAGCAAGCTTCGCCGAGGATCGATATGGCTGACTTTCAGGTTTTGGGCTTTGCTCGTCGTTTCTCCACCGCCAATTAGATCATCGACGTACAAACTTCGTTTGATCTCTTCTACGATCTCTGGATTCTCTGATTTACAATTTTCGAGATGCTGTTCGATTACTCCACCGAGTAGGAATGGTGATGATGTTAAGCCAAATGGAACTCTAGTGAATCTCAAAGTTTCGATTTCTTTCGTGTCCGTATCCTTCAACCAATGAAATTTCAGTGCATTTCGCTCTTCTTTCACTCGCACTTGAAAAAACGCTTGTTTCAGATCACCAGCGACTGCAACAGGATAAAACCGATTTCGGGTCAAGACACTCCACAAAAGATTCTGTAGGGGTGGTCCCGTCTCCAGACAGTCGTCGAGGGAGGGTGCCTTCTCATATGCCTTAGCCGAGGCATC
>CACRXK020010808.1:0-17169 GCA_902702795.2 Paramuricea clavata | reverse complement strand
GTCACACCCATTCTTACATTCGGCACAAGTACCTGAGATTTGATTTCTTCGGATTGTCTTCCAGCACGCTTGGCATTGAGGTTTCATCGGTCCAGGGCATAACTCTACATCTCCAGCTAACAGCAATAAAATACGAAGCAAGGACGCTCTTGTGACAACGAGACATCTTTCTTGCTTATACTGCCACAATGATGGATAGATATACGTTCCTTCAAACGAATTAGAATCTTTCGAGGCTTCCCAGTAACAACATGAGCTACTGTTTGTAAAGCAAGGTTTTTTAATCATAAGAATTATTACAACAAGCAGAACGCTCTTCAGAGCGACCGCCATAACTGAACACTATGGAAGGACACCGGAAGGATAAATACGATTGATAAATACGATTTTCCACTTCCCTCCATAATTTTGACAAAAAGTCCAAAAAAGTCACAATCCCCCCCCCCCCCCCCCCAAACACTAATGCATGCATGTATGACTTCAACAGTTAGGCCTAGGGTAACTAGGTAACTTTAGTCAATCGTTCTAATTAGTGGTTGTGACGTTAAAAAGTAATAATTTAGGTTTTTATACGCTATTCTGCTTCTCGTCCTTTTTACGCAATTCCACGTTTTATCCTCATTTGCGGAATCCGCGTTTTATCCTCATTTGCGGAATCCGCTTCCGGGATCCGCGTATTATCCTCATTGGCGGAATCCGCTTCCGGAATCCGCGTTTTATTCTCAAATGCGGAATCCGCTTACGGAATCCGCTTACGAAATCCGCATTCCGGTTCCGCGTTTTATCCCAACCCCAAACAAAAGTGATAAAACAATAATATTGTCTCACTTCAAGGACAGTTGTGCTCCTAGATAAACACTGAAACAGTCATTCCTCAACATATATCATGCCACACTACTCTATGGACGAACTACGCCTACTGGCTGTAGTGTTGCTGCTTCACCAAGGTAGAATTTTATATATTTGTGTCTTATTACTGATTTTCTGTTTACCTTTACGAGGGTAAAAACTAAATAGTTTCTACTTCCTGTTACCATATTATCATTCTGTTATACTTACTTAGATTCACATCGCCACATTTAATATTCTACTGATTCAAAATTTTAGGTATTCCTGATGTTATGACTAGTACCTTCTTTGTCAGTCATCGTGGAGATGATCTCAATACTTGTGATACCTGGGCTATGTCATGTCGTACTGTGCGACATGCAGTGAAGATGTCCAATGATGGAGATCAAATTTACATTGATTATGCTCAAAAAAAACCATATATGGAATGTGAAAATCAGACGCTATCAAATTGCTCCATCGACTTGAAAAAATCTGTTTCATTTTATGGTTACAATGGAAAAGCTGAGATTCGATGCACTAAACGGTATGTCCTTTTTAATATAACGAGCTCAAGTCTTAATAAAACGCGAGTCAAATTCTCCAACTTGGTCATATCAAATTCAAATATTGTAGCTCGGCTTGACGTAGGATCCAGGTCGGAATTATTGTTTCAGAATACGCTAGTCAAAAATAACATATTTGGTATATACAGCAAATATTCGAATGATTGCTCCATTCTAATAACCAACTCAAGTTTTAAACATAATTCCCATGGAGGAACATTTCTGCAATGTCTTAATATCACCGCACAGATTACGTCCAGTATCTTCAAATTAACTCCTGTGTTGTTCGCAAACATTCGTAATCAACCACCACACTGGCAAAACATGAGGGTCTTGGTTCGAAGGACAGTCGTGGACGGTGAGAATACTCAAATGTGTACCGATATGTTTGCAATACAGCCGTTTGCAGCTACACTCAATGTCACAATAACTGACTCACAATTCAAAAATCATGTCGCAAATTGCAAATACAAAGATAAAATTTCTACCTTACACATTCATGGCAATCATTCAAATATTATCCAAACACATTCAAATATATTTTTGGGTAATCTGTTGATCGAAAATAACTACAACAACTGGGCTACACTTACATTAGCTACACGTTATCAGAATTCAACTGCAGTGGAAGTTATTATGCGAGACAGTACATTTAGGAATAATTCGTTAGCACTTCGAGTGAGCCCCTACTATGATGGCAAGTATCCAGTCAAACCTCCCACAATATTTCTTGAGAATAATACGTTCGTTGATAATATTTATGAACAGTTCAAACCAAATGGCGCAGCAGCAATTCACTTTTCGAATGGCAAAAGCAAGGTATCTGCATGTCGTTTCTTTGACAACAAGGCTGGTAGAAATCCTTACACGGGTGTAGTGACAATTTCTGAATTGGCAACCGTTACATTTTTAAATTCTTATTTTGAAAACCGACAGACTGAAGAGGAGACGAATCAGCTGTTTTCATTAGGAAACGAGTGGGTTAAATTTATTGGCAATAATACTATTAATTTAGTCGCCTTGAAAAAGACGCAATCAGTTTTCGTTCGCATACCAACAGCCACAAACGCTGCGGTGATTATTGCGAAGAACTTTACGATTTTATGTCCACAAGGCTACAAATTAAACCTGAAACGATCTTGCACAGTTATCAAGGACCGAAATACGTACAAGTGTTATTATATCAATGTTCTATGTGAGCAGTGTCCAACGAAAACCTACACACTCGAAAGAGGCGACCTTGTTTTTAACAAGAGTAATAACATCCAATGTCAGCAATGCCCTCGAGGAGGGAATTGTGATAGAGGACTGGTCACAGTCAAACCTACCTTTTGGGGATACAGAAGTAAGATGAAAGTTCGTTTTGTTCAATGTCCACCAGGATATTGCTGCGAGTCCGAAGACTGCGTCTCCTACGATAGTTGCCATGGAAACAGATCTGGTACAATTTGCGGTCAATGTCCTGAAGGAATGTCGGAAAGTTTGTTCTCCACACAATGTGTATCAAACACAAAATGCTCCTTAAATTACTTTTTTATCCTTGGAGTGATTTCATTATTCGTTCTATATCTTGTCTTCTTCCTTTTCCATAAAGAAATTCTGAGATTTCTTCGAAACAGTTTATTTAGAAACCGCTTATCGTCTTCAATTAGTAGAAGAACCGAGCAACGAAACACTGATGGTAATACATCTTCATCCAGCGGGATGATTAAGATATTCTTCTATTACTATCAAGTTTGTCATTTTCTAAGACGTTCTGTAGGTTCTTCTAAAAGGGGTGAGTTACTTCATAATTTTGAGGATGTTATCTCTAGGGTAATGAATATGGTTGTAATAAATCTTCCATCTTTTAATTGTCCTTTGAAAAACCTTCGCCCTGTTCCTAAGATAGTCGTACTACATTCCGTAGGATATTGCCTTCTTGGACTACTCTTTCTTCTCCATCTGTTCAACAAGTTGTTTGTGATGTCTAGAAGATTAAAGCGAGGTAGCGATAGAGGAACATCGTTGGAATATATTGCTGCAAATTCTAATCAAACAAGTAGTGGTTCAAAATCGTCATTTTCCAAGCGACTGCTTTCCGCTTTCACATACATTTCCTTATTAATGTATGCTTCCTCAGCTCAACTCTGCCTCTCCTTGCTTCATTGTGTACCAGTTGGTGAAGATCAAGTTGTATTTCTCGATGGTAACATAAAATGTTACCAAACATTTCAATATTTTCTTCTAGCTTACGTGATTTCTTCCATACTTCCATTCTGTTTAGTTCCTGTTCTCGGCTCGTATCTTTTAAAGTTTGGTCGAATTGGTGTTAAACAATTTTGTGCGGCTTGCATCTTCCCTCTGCCATTTTGCTGTTTTTGGATGTACTTGTTGCTTAAGAACTGTGGAAATCAGGCACCAATACAACAAAATAATAATGTAGAAATAGACGAACGACGTAATAACGATACAGAAAGTCTTGGCAGTGAAGATATTTCGTTTGCATGCACTGATGGCAATGAGGCCACCTCCGAGAAATGTGAATCAGCCATTCTTGGTGTTTTATTGGGACCATTTAGACCTCACCAAGTTTTTGTGTGTTTTCCTGCTTCACGTATTCCTTGGGAAGGTTTTCTTATATTCCGTAGATTGGTCTTGATTATTGTGTTGACTTTCGTCTACGACATTCAGCTCAGATTGTTTCTAGCCTTAACATTGTGTGTTGCCATTCTAATCTTCCACATGTTTGTGAATCCTTTTCTGAGAAAATGTGAAAACATCCTGGAATCTTTTTCTCTTGGTGCACACGTAGTCCTGTGTTGTTTAACTTTACTAAGAGCTCTGTATTATGGTGAAGATTATTCTTTTTCAAAAAGTCTGCCTCTATTGAATGCAATTGAGAAGATTCTCATAGTCGCTCCGTTGTCAGTCATTATCATTGTTGTTGCTCTTTGCGTTGTCGTGAAGTTGGCATTTGGTGTAAAGTTCTGTATATCAGTATTCATTCGAAGTGTTAGTAGACTTGTAAGGTTTGCAGTGTAATATATTTCATACAAATAATATGCAATCTGTATGCGAAAGCCCACGGATGTTAATTTTAGTTGAATTATTGATTGTTAGAGACAATTTAATATGTAAATGAAGCACGTACAGTAGCAGAACGGACGTTTATTCAAAAAGAAACCTTTCATATTTCTATTTGGTCACATATTATCGTGGGCAATTCATCGCCGACAATGTGAAATAGTTCAGCTCTGTCTGGTATTCATTTGACTACGACTACAAGATTCGTTATGTGGGCACGCCATAGTCTTACCCCATTATTTATTGACTCCTTATAAATCTCATAGGCGTGGTAGAGATTAGAGTGAAATTGACAACGGGATTTTCGCAAAATCTTGCAGTAAATCCAGTGAGCTCTATATATACTGGAGCAAGAACTTCAGTCATTCGGCCGATGAGAAAAGTGAAGCCAAGATGGCGGCCATTGACGTCCAATAGCTCTGATGGTCGTAAACAGTTTTTGTACCAGTTTAATTTTTCCAGCTAAATCCATTTGTTCTAACGGACCGTAACTCCAGTCACGTTTTCAGTTCATAAATCATCATATTAGTCTTTAAATTGAAGTCAAAATACGAGCTTTCGGCACACGCCTTGCCAAGATGGCGAAAAATGAAGAGCGATTGGACGTCAGTTCCAGTCCCTTTCTATTGTTTTTGTCTGCACGGTTAAAACGAAGCTGGCTTCACTTTTTGGATTCGAGTTCTCCCTCCAGATATATATGGAAAAACAAGCATCTATCACGAGATTATGGCGTGAGTATGTAATGCGTAGCGACACTCGTACTCGTAGTCAAATCCAAAGCTCTCTATTGTGCTGTGATGAATGTAGAGATATTTCAACATTGTATCACATGCATGCATAGCCGTCATTCATCAATTATAATGCCATGCCCAGTATACACTAAATATGCAAATGAATGAACTAATATTGAGTAAAGCCTGACTGTAATACAACTCTGAACCATAACAGTGACTGAACTGTCCGCATTTTTTTATGAATTCAGTCAATATTATTGATTTCGTTTCGCTTGCATATTTTAAGTGTCTGGACATGGAATCATTATCACTATGATTATACTGTCGTTGCGACGGTCGCGTGCACTACGACCAATGGAATTATGGAAATCAGGCATATGACTCAATTCAGATATTTAACCACTTGATGTTGTACATATACTTTATTTATAATCTAGCTGTTTCCAAGTTAACACGTTATCGTTTATACATAATATTATTATCTTTTATATAACACCTCATTAAATTCTGGTCATTTAATTTGCTGATTATGATCACGTGATCTGGATTAAAACTCCCATTTTGCTACCGTGCAATAGTACGAAAACTATTGCACGCTCAGCCGTGAAACAGTACTTGTACTATTCAACGACAGGGTTTAATTAAATTCAATCATTCAAAATCCTATTCGTATCGTGATCGCAGCTCATTTAACTATAATATTTCATACTAGGACCGATGGAATTAAATTCAAATACATAACTCGTGCGAAGCAAAATGGCGGATGTAAAAATACAATATTTTTACGGTAATTTTTACGATTTTTTTTACGATAAATTACCACCATTCTCATATTAATGCTTTACTAAAACGCTTGTTGGCACTTTTTTGTTGGATGTTAGCTATTTTTGAATAAGGTACGCATTTGTTTTGTATTCAATTCACTCAAAATTTCCATAAAATTGTCAATTGATCTATTTGCAGTATTTTGGTGTCATATAAAAAAATAATGGATGTTTTCATTCGTGCAATAGCAAAAATATTTTCATGAGGTGAAAGATGAAAATTCCATAATTCATCTCATGAAAATATTTTTACCCATTCGGTATTTGTAGCTATAATATCGTACCATTAACGTTACCATGTAGGAATTTGTGTAAAGAGAGACAAATATCAGTATATATATATATATATATATATATATATATATATATATATATATATATATATATATATATATATATATATATATATATATATATATATATATATATATATATATATATATATATATATATATATATATATATATATAATGTGAATGCATTCCTGCTTAGTTTGTCTTGTTTTGCCATAAATGCCTGCTTTAGAAGACTGCATGCCAATTACGCTGACGAGTTGATATGGAACTGCCACACGTGTTAACAGTGTGTACATGAATTTGACGGGCCGTTAGTCTGTTTCATGATCAGTTTTAATTTATTGCCCACAATTTTTGTATTTAATATTTGCAACAAAATAATATATAGTTTTATTTCCCTATTACCCTGAGGCCATTTGTTCGAAGGCTCGATATGCTTAATCCTAGATTAAAATAAATCTTTAAAACAAATTTTCTAACAACTTTGTTATAAACCTTGAAATATTTTTTCCAGAAGTCTTTTTTGGATCAATAACGAGAAGTTATATTTTCTGACGTTTTGACAAAAAAAGGACGTGTAGAAACAGTGGAAACCAATTAATTAAACAGCGGGTTATATTTTAATTAAACTTCGGCTAACGCCAATCCTACAGTGAAAACAGGCCCTGGATTTAAAACTGTTATCAACGCACCAAGGGCATGTTCATATGAGCCTGGTTGGTCTGTGTTCATGTGCTTGTGCTTTATGTCAACATGGCGTCTTAAACAAACTGCACTTTGTACTACGACTTAATAGTGTCTGCTTATATGTAGTAATGTTTATTTTTTCTATGTATTTTTCAACTATGTCGTTCAATAGTATATCATAAGCCAAAGTCCGCACTGAAAATGTCTTCTTTTTTTCCCCTTTTTTTTTAAATTAATATTTAATTTCAGGAAGCTTTCTCACAATGTGATTTCCAGAAAGGTCCTGAACTAAATAAACTATTTTACAAGGAAGACATGCATATACTACATAACTATGAAAAATATTAAAAAATTATACGCGGGAAAGTTCAAAGATTGCTAAAAAAGTTTCTCTTAAATGTAGAAATACTAGTAGATAGTTTTATCTTTCTGTCCAAGTTGTTCCAGTCTGTTATGGCCTGATAAGCGAGTCTTTGCTTTCCCCAATTCCTTGACACTTTAGGTGGCCTTAATTGTCCTTATATGTCCATCGCGATCAGACGTGGAAAATTTTATATTCCACTGATCACTGAGTTCCCACTAGCACAAGGTGAGATCTCATTTAGCCGGACTGACTCGTTTCTCATATGAACACAATTTTAATATTTTTTGCGTTAATTAACTGACTTTTTAAAATCCAAAGAACAAAGCGTTTTAAGTAGCAAGTGTTTACCAATGTTTCGTGTATTTTTCCATCAATGTTTGTATCTCCAAATAAAATAGTCTCCTTGTTGAGCAACTATCCTGTTCAATCGTGCCTCCAAACTTAAGTCCTCAGCCTTGGAATGCGAAGGTGGGCGATAAACACTGCGAATCATTAACTATATCGTTGTGACTTGAAAGGGTTAGACGTCAAATCATATCTCTCTCAAGATCCACTCTTCTTTTTCCCGGCCAGCAGATTTATTTGTACTGTCCTTACCATTGATGGAAAAACCTGACAATTGATACAAAGCATCAGGCATATCAGATTTCAAATTCATCACAATTATAAATAAGATGTTCAGTTGAGGTTTGCCATGTTTACGAGTAAGAATATAATTTTGTTTTCCACCAGCAACAATTATGATACAAAAAAGCTGCTATCGCACTTCATGTCGATAGGTAAATACTAGAAACAGTTATCATGTCTCTTTACTGTGTGTTTGAAATACGATGCCTGCTGACTGCAGTATTGATCTTTCTCCAAGGTAGGATTTTATATGTCTGTGTATTATTTACTGAATTTCTGTTTACATTTAATACGAGGACCAGTATGGTCTTCAATTTTTCTTATCATATTATCATTCTATTATAGTGACTTAGATCCAGAGCGTGTTATTCTTCTATGCACAAAAAACCTCCTCATTTATTCTGCTCATTCAAAATTTTACGTATTCCGGAGGTTGTGACTAATACCTTCTTTGTCAGCCATCATGGAGATGATCTCAATACTTGTGGTACCTGGGCTATGTCATGTCGTAATGTGCGACATGCAGTGAAGATGTCCAATGATGGAGATGAAATTTACATTGATTATGCACAAGGAAAACCATATATGGAATGCGAAAACCTGAGGCAAGCAACACACTCCATCCAGTTGAAAAAATCTGTTTCATTTTACGGTTTCAATGGGAAAGCTGAGATTCGGTGCACGAATTGGTACGACCTTTTTATGATAAAGAGCCCAAGTCTTAATAAAACGCGAGTCAAATTCCTCAATTTAGTTATATCAAATTCGAAAAGGGCGATTCTGCTTGATGTAGGAACCAGGTCGGAATTAGTGTTTCAGAATACGCTAGTCAAAAATAACATATTTGGTATACACAGCAAATATTCGAATGACTCCTCCATTCTAATAACCAACTCAAGTTTTAAACATAATTCCCCTGGAGGAACATTTCTACAATGTCTTAATATCACCGCACAGATTACGTTCAGTATCTTCAAATTAACTCCTGTGTTGTTTGCAAACATTGGTAATAAAACACCACGCTGGCAAAACATAAGGGTCTGGGTTCGAAGTACAGTCGTGGACGGTGACAATACTCAAATGTGTATCGATATGTTTGCGATACAGCCGTTTGCAGCTACACTCAATGTCGCAATAACTGACTCACAATTCAAAAATCATGTCGCGAATTGCAAATACAAAGATAAAATTTCTACCTTACACATTCATGGCAATCATTCAAATATTATCCAAACACATTCAAATATGATATTTCATATTTGAATAAGGATTTCTATCAGCCTTGTTGTCAAAGAAACGACATGCGGATGCCTTGCTTTTACCATTCGAAAAGTGAATTGCTGCTGCCCCATTTGGATTGAACTGTTCATAAGTATTACCAACACAGAAAAAATCATATTACTAGATTACATTGGTATCGAAGGAACTAGATTCTGTTTCGAAATATCACTTACTCGAACCGTCCTGACCGCGTAGCTCAGTTGGCAGAGCATTGTCACTCCATTGTCTGCCATCATCATTGTTGTTACACTTTGCATTGTTGTGAAGTTGGCATTTGTTTTAAAGTTCTGTGTGTCAGTATTCATTCAAAATGTGAGGAGGCTTGTAAGGTTTACTGTGTAAAATACTTCATATAAATATAAATAATATGAAATCTGTTTGCGAAATAAGCCACAGATTAAAATTTTATTGGAATTATTTATTGTTCCAAACAATTTATATAAACGAAACACACGCATGAGCAGAATGTTTAAAGTTTTTGTTTAAAGGCAAGTGACAACAAAAATTATGTTTGCCTGATTTGAAAGAATGTTAAGATTATTTACAAATCCTTTCTACAAATTCTCCCAAACTATCTTAGTCTTTGAGATATTCGAAACCAAAATATCCTACCGTCCGCCATCTTGTTTTATAATTAGATCCAACTACATGACGTGCTACGATGGTAGACATTTTAAAAATAAAAAATATTATCAGCAGAAAGTTTATACATAGCTTGTGCTTAATGCTAAAATAAGCAATAAATAAAAATTGCAAAAAATAGTATCATTAAAATGGCCTGAGATTTCCTCAAGATACTAAATGGTTGTGAAGTCACGCATATCCGACGATGGATATGCATATCCAAGATATGCATAATGATTTTGTTTGAACTGAAGGGTAATATCTTTTATACCAAGAACGGTGTAGCAAATCTGTAAAAAGGTTTTGAACTATATTGAATCCTCTTCCAAATTGGAGAAACCTAACTTTTATTGCTATTTCCCTTTAAACACACTTTTCATATTTTATTTGGCTACATGTTAATTGACATAGCCAATCATTGGCGACAATGTGAAACAGTTATCTGTCGTGTTTTCGTAATAAGCTGTGAGCATGCATTGTTATAGAGATATTTCGACATTGTATTAATCGTCCTAACTAACATTGTGTGAAGGTTGACCCTAAAACGACGGGCGTTGGTAAAATTTGGCGTATTTTCTCCCACATGTGCTGGTTCACTGTGTGTTTTCATTGGAAATCCGCTGTAAAATGAGCCCTGCTGTACTGGGCCAAAAATTGCCGAATATGACCGGAAAACAATGAACGGTGAACTGTCTCTTGTTTGAGAACTTCAATCAATATTATTCATTTTGTTTTAATATTATTCTTTGCATAAGGAATCTATTGGACATCGATTTCTTCATATATACTGTGTGTTTATATGATATAGCTGATGGTGTAAGCTTGGTTGTAAAACTCATCAATTATTCATGACGAAAACGCAAAGGAAATCATGAGCGTGAAAGAGTTTGTATATCTGATACAAAATCATGCAGACTTACATAAACTATAAGTTTAATTTTCTCACCAAATATCATTATTTTATTTTAAATTGTTGAAGAATACGAATGTTCTCATCAAGAAAGCGTAAAGCGTTCGGAGTCGCATGCGGCCCGTGTTTTTTACTCTTCCCGAAAGTCTCGCAACACCCCGCGTGCATGGAAGACGCTATCCTGCACGGAAAACGATTTGGTATTCCTTTATTCAAGTAGCGTCGCTAGTGATATAAAAATAGTTAATTAAGGATTAATTGGTGAAAATATCACTAACCACTGCATGAATTCAGTTGGGCTCGAAGAGTACAAATATTTCATTAAGTATACTGCAGTAAAATTAAAGCAAAGGTTACAATTTTGATCGTGCGATTGATTTCAAAATTCTTTGACAAATCTTATTGCCAATTCCAGACTTGGCATAAAATGAATTAATCTTGAAATCATACTGTCTCAAATCTTACGTGACATGTTACTAATACAACTATACCAATTCAGCTCTTTTCCTGCAACTATCCCAAACCTCAGGGGCGTACGGACGAGTGGGGAGGAAGTGGGCAATGTTCAAATGTTCGGTAAATTGATCGGTAAAACTGAGTTGGTCGGTAAAGCGAAAAGGCTGTAGAGAAACTCATCCCCTCCTTCCTCGGAATGGCCACTGCCAAACCTGCCCAGCAGAGACTGTGCCTGTATTACGTGGTCCTACCTTTAATCCATTAAGAGATACCCAGCTATTATCTGGAAAGCCCATAAGGCGTGGAATTAGGAACTGTACGCAACCATTCCAATGTGACAGCAGTAACATACAACCAATTAATTTCAGAATCCGCATTTGACCACTTTGAATGTTCAGCAACTAGATTGGAGTAAAATTAGAGGGTAAACGACGGTCCGTACGATACCCCAAGGTGCCGCGCAATATAACCCCCCTTCCATTCGGAACATTAGAAAGATTCAATGGAACAGGGGATTTTTTGCCCTACTATTTGCAATAGTAGGGCAAGGATCCTTCTAGAAACCATAATGCTTTTATTTAAGGGTTACAAGATTAAACAAAACTAATTAAGGCACATTTTCAAAGATCGCTCGTAGTGTTAATAATTAATCGCACTCCTTCCCGTGTGATTGCCTGTACTAATTTACTCCTGTGCAATTAATAAGTGCAATTTGGGGACAAACCAAAAATATTCAAAATGGCGGTTCAACAGAAGTCTTTTCACTGAATTTCAAGACCTTTGTCAAAAAAAATTCCTATACAAATATTTGGAAATGGACGTACAGTGCGTTTTGAAAGACATGGGTGAGTAAAATTCGTAATTTTATCATGCAGTAATATTAATTTTAAAACGTGCGAAAAGTAATCATGCGATGTTCGTCCCGGCGACTCGTGAAAAGATTCATGTTTACGGCAAACCGCTAACGGCAAACTTGATGATACAGGTTGCGTTTTAACGAACTGATAAGTTGCGTCGACGAAATGAATACGTGAAGCATGTCATTTATGAATGGTTTAAACGAACTTTGGTTCCAGTAATATGTTACGTTGGAAATTATCGTTAAAATTCGAAATGAATGACGTCACCTTTCCTCGGTCGACTGACATTATGACGTCATTATAAAATTGGTATCGGCTAGATTGTTGTATGAATAATCGGTAATTTCCGATTTGGAGTTTGCCGTTTACAGTTAGCGGACTGTAACCCGTCTTTAAGGTCTTTCTTAAACATCACGAGTTCCGTCACTCACCATAACATGATTACCCATCACTTACAATGCCCTCAATGCGCGGACCCCACGAGCATAAAGTTTCTTGTTAAGTATAAAATAAAAAATAAAATAAATATATCATAGAGATTACGAAAGGGACAAAGTGAAGCTTGCCAATGGAGACAAATTTGAGTTATACCGGCCGGATGCAAAACCAAGAAAATCTATCCTGGTTTTATCAACAGTCCTGTTTTACGTTTATTTGTGGCGAAAAATGCAGGAATTTCCGTTTTATATCGTGGAAAATGACGCACCGAAATCACGAAGAAAACACCGCTCTTCAACATCGAAAAAAAACCCTCTTTAATTAAAACATTTTCACCGTTCCAAAACTTGTTTTGATTTTGAGATCTTATGCTTGAACTATGCTAAAAAATGAAAGATCGATATTTTCAAAGTTGTACTATTTTCATAATTTCCCGCTGCTCCTAGACATCGCGGCTTTGCATCCGGGAATGTTAATTTACATCCGGTTAACGAGTCTTTATCCAATCAGAGAGCGTTACTTGCCCTCGTTACAGGAAGGTTCAATTTGTCCCTAGATTTTCCCCACAATGACCTCTCTATTCTTTTACAATCTCTATGAAGTGTATACCATACCTCTTCGAGTTCTTTTATATATCTTACAATACGTGATACCCTGAGAAGTTTAAGCAGACTCAGCAACTTTGTGAGCTTTAAAATGCGCAGTATTCTGGATGCTTGAAGTATCTCGCTGTCTGGATCGCCAGAAGAACCGGACGAAGCAATGATATAAACATAATCGAAAGGTAAAGAGGAGAGAACGTCTATGATAAACCAACCACGTAGATATTTCGTACGAATAATCTTCTTGTCCAAAATCACTTCTTCCTGTCGACTGAAGTCAATGACTCCTGTTCGAAAGTTCAGAAAAATATCCACGATAAATACAGCATCAGACACGCAGTTCAACGCAAGCCAGCCGGGTGACAATTCTTGATCCACAAAGGCAATGCTGACCGGTAGTAGTAGTACATGAGTTGTAATAAGTATCACCATTACTATATCCCAGTACCAACGAAACGTGCTGAATGGGTGAATCACACCGTCCCCTTTCTGAGCTTGACGCCTCTGCTCCATAACCACGGCAGCTTTATTGCCATAGAGTTTTAACGCTAGTTTATTATCAGTACTAACTTTAAACATGTTTTTAGCACTGGTACTGCCTCTAGAAAACCATTTCGTCGTGGTATTGCTAGCGCTGAAGCCCACGTCCGCCATTTTTTCCGTTTCTATTACGAAATCCTCCAAAGTGATACGTTTCTCTGTTGATTTTTTCGTTGTGGGTTCTGCCTTGGGGAGGTTGCCTGCATCTGCATAACAAAAGGAAATAAATTAAGCAAGAATGATAAATTAAAAGAATAGTATGTGCCAGTTATATATAAGCCAATTTTCCACTTCAACCGTATCGTATAACGAATCGTAGCATTTTCTTTTGTGTCGAAGGCATTAGTTCCACTCTAGTACTCAGGAAACAAAGAAATGCGCTACGCTTCGCCACGATTGAAGTGGAAAACTGGCTTCAGTCTCGAAGCACACTATGGTCTAGGGAGACACCTACCACAGGGCCTGTTCATATGAGCCGAGCTAAATGCCAAGAAATGCAAAGAACGCATCATCGACTTCAAGCATTCCAAACACGTTTTCGAATCTTTGACAGTAAATGGTAACCTACTCAGTGTTGTAAAACATGTAAAGATCTTAGGTTTGAATCTCTCAAATGACCTCCAGTGGAACGTCCATATTGGTGAAATAATTAGAAAAGCTAATAAGCGTATGTACTTCCTAATTTTACTAAAACGTTCTAGAGTACCTACTGCGGACATCCGAAATTTTTTCTGTACATGTATTAGACCTCTGTTGGAATACTGCTCGCAGGTTTTCCACCATTCCCTCCCGAAATATTTGTGTGATGACTTGTAGAACGTCCAAAAGAGAGCGCTGGCTATCATTTCCCCGAACCAGTCATATGAATATAACCTGCAAAAGTTTAATTTAGCTACTTTAAAAGATAGACGTATGAAGTTATGCGACAAGTTATTCTCGTCCATCAAGAGTTCGGAATCTCATAAGTTACACAATCTTCTACCTCCTTTGCAAGAGGAAAACTACGACATTAGAAAGAAGCGAGTCTTCAATATTCCAATGATACTGAACGCTTTAAGCGGACTTTTATTCCTTCGATGTGCAAGTCTTAATACAATTTGACCTTTGTAGTTAAAAATTTTCTTGAACTGTCTTATATCTAAACTTAGCATCTAATGTAATTTTAAATTCGTGTTATAATAACTTGTAAATAGATTACGCAATTCAGCTTTTATGAGCTGCAATGTAAACTTTTTAATTAAACTATCTATCTATCTATCTATCTATCTATCTATCTATCTATCTATCTATCTATCTATCTATCTATCTATCTATCTATCTATCTATCTGTCTATCTGTCTGTCTGTCTGTCTGTCTGTCTGTCTGTCTGTCTGTCTGTCTGTCTGTCTGTCTGTCTGTCTGTCTGTCTGTCTGTCTATCTATCTATCTATCTATCTATCTATCTATCTATCTATCTATCTATCTATCTATCTATCTATCTATCTATCTATCTATCTATCTATCTATCTATCTATCTATCTATCTATCTATCTATCTATCTATCGATCGATCGATCGATCTATCTATCTAACACCTGGATACTCACGCGTAGGTCACATGCGAAATAGTTAATTTTAAAGGCACAGTTCAGCCTTTTGAATGATGGTTTTTAAGGCGCATTTCAGGCCTTTTAATTGAAAAAACTAACTAGGAAAATCAATTAAGCATAATTCAAGATCAGCAAACTTAATGTTTTTAACATTTTAAAACATTTTTATTGTTAAAAACATTGAGTTTACTGATCTTGAATCATGCATAATTGATTTTTCTAGTTAGTTTTTTCAATTAAAAGGCCTAAAATGCGCCTTAAAAAACATCATTCAAAAGGCTGAACTGTGCCTTTAATATAAATAATTTTAATAGAAAATCTACTAAAAACGCCAGCCATTATTGTCAGTTGTAAATGTTTGGGTTTTTGGTATATTATTTTCTGCTTGGTATCTTATAAGTATCTTATAGTCAACGAAATTTGCACTGTATTTCGAAAAAATTCCACTGCTCTTAGCCAATCAGAATTGAGAAATTTTTTCATGTATATTTTTTTAATTCTGAAACAACGATAATGGATGTCGCCATTTCATTTGAATTGGCTTTTCATTTTTAAGCCATCGCTCTAAAAAGATGATGAAAAATACAAGTATAATATTTCTAACCTGTTGATACGGACTTTCGTCTCCGAGTTTGCATGACACGTACAGTTTCGGCAGCCAATTCCTGCTTTTCAGACAACTCATAGTTCAATAACTGCACTTCAGAAACCCTTCTTGCATTGCTGGAACAGCTGCATGGCATGATCAGTTGACATTTCGTGCATCGCAGATTAACGTCCACCTTTTCATCCTGGTCTGAGGGAGCTTTCATTGGGATTGAGACCGGAGAGACTTTTCCATTCATTGCGATTTGGTATTATACTGTAATACTTATTTCCATGATACTTACACAGTCGCTGAGGTGAAGCTTGTATCTCCACCTCAGTTTAAAAACGCCGGATGAACAAGGCTCAATTGTTCTTCAGAGCAGCGTGCGTGACGTCATAATTATTTAAGCTGTTCTAATTTGTGTCGTAATTAAAATCGCGCGCACCGTTTTCCACGCGCGCACACCCGCAGATATGCCAATTATGAGGTCGTTTTGTAGTCGCGCGTTTCATGAAACGATCATGACGCATGTATGTGCACGAATGAATTTATTTTTATTCATTGAATGATTTAAACTTTTCTGTGCGTGTATCTACATTATATATACAAAAATGCATAACTGCAAATCTGTGAATTTTCGGTAACATTTAAAGTGCATATGACATGAATTTTTTTATTTTCTTAAATGAAAGAACTCTTTAAGCTGTAGTGTAACTTATTTTTCAGTTTCTTGTTTTTATGGTTTGTTCCCGAGATATTTCAATTTGTTTGGTATGCAAATGAGTGTGAATATGTCCGCTAATTTATGACGTCACGTTGGTTGCAAGCTCTTCAAAATGGCTGAATATCACTGCTATCGTCCAAGATAATAATTTCTAACTTCACTCACTGGTAAATGTGATAAAATACTGGAGAAAAACGTGAACTGATATCTACAGTTTTTAGAGTTAATCCCCGAGCCGGCGGCGCGAAGCGCCGTGCGAGGGTACTAATTCCCCCCGGCTATTTACACCCGGGGAAACGAAATCATTAGCGAAGTCTAAAGTTCATCAAATATCGCGGGCGTGGCTCACCAACGATGTTTCGGTGGGTGGTCATCCTCACTGATCTCAAAAATATGGCGGACTGTCATGAATAGCGGACACTGATTGGTCCAATTTAAAGTTTGCATTATAACGACTGCATGACGACAGCGAAATAGCAAACATTTCTTGATTTGATGATTGATAAATTTCTTGCAAACATATTTCATTTTTGCTCGCATTTTGGCAAGATTTTGTAAATTTCAA
>CACRXK020010807.1:0-17169 GCA_902702795.2 Paramuricea clavata | reverse complement strand
TTAGACTTCGCTAATGCTTTCGTTTCCCCGGGTGTAAATAGCCGGGGGGAATTAGTACCCTCGCACGGCGCTTCGCGCCGCCGGCTCGGGGATTATGTGTCCAGCATTCACAAGTGTTTTTGTTTCTCTGCTGTCGAAAATTCACTGCTGGCGAGCAACGATGCAAATCAATTCAAGTTTTTATATATTTCAGATTTGACAGTTCTTTGTCAACGAGCATGGCCAGATAACGAAATTGGATATACGCATTGTCATTGGCGAATACCTCATCACGTGTTCGGCCGTTTCACTCCCTTCTTTATTTTTTATTTTTTCTCCCCCTTATTTTAAATTTCGGATCTTTCTCGGTCGCCCTTCGCAGTATCATGGTGTAACATAAATTAATGTCAAAGATAACATAAATTATCGCGCCTGCGATAAGCTAATAATATATACCGCTTTCAACATTCAAAATGGCGCCAGATGAAAACATATCTGAAAACATTTACATGTAATTAAAAGGTTAGTATAAATTTACACAAATAATTCTGGCGTGCTCCCTTGAGTAAACTGCCTTTAAATGGCTTTATCGATAAACTTCGTGTTTGCAATAAAATGATTTCAAATTCTCGCATGCAAATAACTTTGCTTTCTTTTTTATTCAAAAAATTCAGTATAATAAAAAAGGGTTATCTATAAAGATACACTGAAATCATATGCTGTCTTGTTTAGTTGTTTCATATAGGCAAAGGCCGTCGGGGTTTTAAAGCAGTTATAAAGTCAATATTTAAAACAAACTTACTTTCGCTAAGGTCGGCGCTTTTGCTCCCTCCTTTTAGCCGATTCTTTCGCCCTTTCTTTCTCAGAAAGCTTTTGAAATTTACAAATCTTGCAATAATGTGAGCAAACTGAAATATATTTACAAGAAATTTAGAAATTATCGAGTCAAGTAATGTTTGCTATTTCGCTGTTTTCGTGCAGTCGTTATAATGCAAATTTTAAATTGGACCAATTAATGCTGGTTATTCATGACAGTCCGCCATATTTTGAGATCAGTGAGGATGACCACCATGAACGGTGACACACGCCCGCGATCATTGATGAACTTCAGACTTCGCTAATGCTTTCCTTTCTGCGGGGGCAAATAGCCATGCGGAATTAATACCCTAGCATGACGCTTCGCGCCGTCAGCTCGGGGACTAATAACATTTCATACTGATATTTTCAGCTGCTTCACAAACACCAGTCTCACCAAAGCCTACTCCTACACCTGCAGGTAAATGTTTTGCTATTTAGACCATGTTAACAATAACTATATATATATATATATTTATATTTGGATACGATTACAGAATAGCTACTCAACACACTGTTCTCATGTGACGATCATTGATTCGCTAAATAATTAAGGACACTTTTAACAGGTTCTATATGGAGGGCGATTACCGCCAAAATTAATGTTTGAATTTTGCATTCCAATTTCTAGATTTTGTTGTTCGTTCCGTTCTATGTAATATCAATTAATTGAATTTTAATATTAAAGAATTGAATTTTGATGTTTGCAGTTGCATTTGCACTTCTGTTTGCGAATTCTGTCGTTAAACATTCCATTCTGATGACGTAACATTATGCGTAACCATCAGAACACAATTTTCAACTCGTATTTAATGATAATTTATTTCCTGCAAATAATTTTAATGTTACATGTAATATGATCATACATATAAATTTACAGTAAAGAAGACGCTTGCTAAGCGTTTTATAGTCGAGCTAAAGGAGTGTTTTTGCTGGAGTTTTTAGAAGCGGAAATTTATATCGTATTGTAAATTGAATTGTAAATTTATATCGTATTCAGGGTATTCACAATTTCACATCAAGATTTATACTTCATAGGCTACATTTCACATCTTACTCGTTTAAAGTGCATTGTTTACGAGCTAATTCAGCGAGCTGCTTGTGGCGTTTGGCGAAACAAAAAAAATCGTGTGTCCACGTATCTTGTGGCTTAAAAGAATGCGTTTTCCCCAAGATTTAACTCGGCCGTGCTTCGCCGGAGGTTGACGAACGAGGCTGCTGTTGTTAGCCTTACTGTACAGGGCGAATATACTAGCCAAAATTCATCGTGACTAGAGTTTGCATGGCTTGTTGACTTCACTTCAGGCAGGTTGAATTCAATTGGACGCACTGTATTGCCCTTATTGCTGTTCCTTGCATGCACAACATCCTTCGGTTTCAGCAGAATTACTTTTTAGCCAATTATTAGTATATGGTGTGGACAATGTTTACTTATTACTAATAAGTTTATATTGACAGTTTAAATATGACGACAGAATGATGCAGGCATGTTCAATGTGGAAAGTACAGAACGAGAGCTTTACGGCGACTTACCAGCAATTACCGGCCATCAGAAATACAAATTTCTTCTATACTTTGAATCAAGTTGCATCGTTATAACTGGGTCAAGGAAACTGGCACGAGTCATAACGTCAAAATTAGTTGTCATGAATAGTGTGCTGCATACGGCAGCAATTATGTTAATTTAAATGTCAGTTTAAATTTTATTAGATTCTTAGGTTTTATATTAGATTGTACATTATTTTACTGTCAACATTTAGCAAATTGTTCGCTCGGTTTGTTTACATATATTTCGTGGCTAAAAAGTATAATTTGTCTTTTGTGTTTCTCAAATTGATCAGTCTAATCATCAGAATGGCCCCAATCAAACTGTAGATAGCAATCACACAGGCTCAGTGATCATGCAAAGAGGTGTTATTGTCATAAGTGAACTTAAACTCTGAGTACATCTTGTACACAATTATCAATGACTCGTATTAAGACTGATACATCTATTATTTTTATCGATATAGTTGAAAGAAAAGGACATGTTGAAAAAGCTACCAAAAATAACTTACAATTTAGGCTGAAGTGTAGAGATTTAAAGTTTAAATCTTCAGAAAGGAAAGCGGAGCTGTTTAGACTGATGGATTTGGGAAACAGAAGGAAAACCGAGCAAACAATTTGCTAAATGTTCATAACAGTAAAATAATGTAGGCTACAATCTAATATAAAAAAAAATGAAATTTATACCACGAATATGAAAACTCATTTGGCCTATATATATATTGAAAAATTGCTTCAAACTTACCATAATACTGGCTTCCTTTGCCTTTAAGAAAGTTCAAAACAAGTAAAGAACTCTGAAGTCTGAGCTCTCCGGACTTTCTCCGCAAACTACGTCACAAGCCTACTGACGTCAAACTTTTTATACGTCTATTCCCAATGCATGTAGAACAATCGACATTTTTGACCAATGCATGCCGGTGTGCGAATTGATTTGGCTTTTATTATTGGATGGGGCCTGCGCTGCATCTTCGATGTACCTTAAGTAAATACCGTTGTGTGCATGTTGAGAGCAATTGTAAACTGCTATCTGATTCCCTCACACAATGTATTTTATTCAGAATTGGACGAATCCTCAAATACTATCATTGAGACAGTATCGCACGAGACTAATATCTCCCATTAGTAATCTTGAAACATATTTTTGTTTATAACAAATACTTAGAGCATTCTCGTTTTCGTTAGGACCATATTGTGGGCCCGGTTATAGAAGTTACGATAAATCCTGCTTCAAATTTGTGAGCACTAAGAAAACTTTCGACGTAGCCAGGCAGTTCTGTCAAAAGGAAGATGGAGATTTAATGATCGTTGATGATCAATTCCGACAAGGTAACTCAAATGCTTTCATAAGCATTATTGTCCGCAATAAAAGTTTGGTTTGGTGTTGCAGTAATATTTGTTGCACTCGACTGAAGTAGTCGTACACTCGTAAAGAACTAATGCTTCTTCGTTGTCTCATTTTTAAATATTTTTCATTGACAGCCACTGTATATAAATATGGTGGCCGAGAACTGCCGTAGCAATTAAATAAAATATGCCTTAGTTGAGAAACAAATTATATTAAAATAAATTCAATTAAAATATAGAGTTAAATAATTAAAAAATAAATAAAATATATTTTAAATTAAAAGTAAATAAATTTCAAAATGAAATAAAATTTTAAAAAAATTGCAATGGCCTAAACTGCATGCACACTGTAAATCTGGGAGTCTTACCACAACATCGAAATCGGTGTTAAATAGATGCAACTGGGTGGACACCGATTTGGTGTAAATCTACACTACGAGCGTAAAATAGCACCTACGGAGATGTTTTTACAATGTTTTGGTGTAAATGGTTTGCAGCTGTGTGGATACCGATTTCATGTAAATCTACGCTATACGAGCGTAAAATAACACCTCCGAAGATATTTTACACTGTTTTGGTGTACATAGTTTGCAGTTGTGTGGACACCGATTTGGTGTAAATCTACACTACGAGCGTAAATAAACACCTGCGAAGATCTCTTTACACTGTTTTGGTGTAAATAGCTTGCAGCTGTGTGGACACCGATTTGGTGTAAATCTACACTACGAGCGTAAATAAACACCTGCGAAGATCTCTTTACACTGTTTTGGTGTAAATAGCTGCAGCTGTGTGGACACCGATTTGGTTTAAATCTACACTACAAGCTTAAAATAACACCTCCGAAGATATTTTTACGCTGTTTTGGTGTAAATAGCTTGCAGCTGTGTGGACACCAACTCGGTGTTAATCTACACTACGAGAGTAAATTAACACCTCCAAAGATCTTTTTACACTGCATTGCATACTTACCGAATACAGCTGCTGATATGGTGTGTGATGTAAATATACATCTAATTGATGTCTAAAGTAGCTATATTCAATATAAGCTAGTGTAATGTAAAAATACCTTTTTATATAAATGCTGCTTAAGATTGTATGTTATTAACTGAATTACTGTAAGTGAATAGAAAGAAGTGAATAGAAAGTACAAATTTAAATTATACATTTTTAGGGTTTAAAACTACAGTCTATATAGCTATATTACATATTTTGATTCAGTTGAATCATTTCAATATAGTTTATATCAGTCACAATCCAAATTAAAGTTCATGTTACCAGTACAGGTGATTTGAAACTAATCCAATATTTGCTGAATGGCACTTTGACACAGTAGAATAAGAACACGTCACTATATTGTACCGCACAAAATCCACAAATGTCTTGCCGTTAGCAATTGTCTTTCGTTAAACAATAATTATATTGCATTAGAGAATATTATGAAGAGTGCACTGCACCTTTTATGGATAATTTTTGAGGCTGATGAGGAAGTATCAAACAATTTACATATAGAACAAACCCAATCTAATCTTTTGTTGGTGACGTGTCGGAATAAATATTTGAGATTTGGGTAGAAAGTCTGGCTAAACTATCAACAGATAACACTTATGATTTAATAAGGCACGTACATTGCCAGAGAGACTGGTTAACCAATTAACCAGAATAGTGAACTTTTCTGGCATTGAAATTTGCAGTTACAGTAAATAATAAACATATAATACATGTGTATTTGAACACTTTAAGTTTAGTTGACTGCTAAGTTCTTTTGTATAATTTCAAATCAATATATTATAAAAAGCATCACTTTATAAATGCAGTCGATATCTTATTTTATATTTAACAAATATAAAACATTTTCTGTGTTGATATACAGTTCTATCAACACAAGTGGAAATTGGGAAATAAATAAAAAGAATGAAATTTTCCGACGTTTCAGTACAGTGTTGATATTGAGTTATATCAACACGACTCTTGGCCAATCAGCGTACAGAACTTACAAACGCTATATTATAAATCCTATTCCTACATATATCTTATAATCACTCTATATCCAGCATTTGGCCGGATAATCTGGTAGAATATTTTCCATCCATATAGTTGACATATCTGGTATTCGGCTGGATAATAAAATGTTCTATCCTTAATGCATAATAATTTCGTTCTCATGGTAGTGGTAGGGAAATAATTAACACACAACACTAAAGTTTCGTTGACATACAATACGAAGTAACTCAAGCACATAAATTCAACCAGTTCTTGCTGTATGTCTCAGGGTCTGTTTAAGACAATGCCAGCTTTTCCCTTGAACATGCCCTCATGGGCCAATTAGTAATCTTATGTGGTGAGTAACTGGCTACAAAATGAATTTTGGGATTATTCCACAGTCCAAGTAAAATTTGTAGATAATCCTAACTATTTACCAAAAACCTCATTAGCCGGCTAACTCATGATTTTTACTAAAGTTATACATTTGTCTTTTTTAAGCTTTTTTCTCAGTCGCAACGAGGGCTACCTTTATTAGGAAATACCTGCATGGTCGCCAGGTAAAACAGTTGGTCACAATTGTTCACCTGGCATCTGGTCATTGCTAGGACTGCACCAGATAATTGAAAGATATCCGGGCGGCGGACGAATACCGGATACTGCTCATATAAATATATACTCCCCCCCCCCAATTATTGGTCTAGCTACAGCCCTGGTGAAGTTGTGTGTTTACATGGAACTGAGGCAGCCCAGATACCAGAGTTGATTGTAGTGTTGTACCAACTACCAAGAAGAATGCTTCTATGTTCATTTGAGACTTTTCAGGCAGGTCAGCTCAAAGCACCTATCTTTATTGCTAAATTTAAGCTGTTTACATTGCCCTCTAAAAATGTACTACCGTTTGAAACAGATAACATGACATTCTTACTGAATGTACCTGCGCTTGGAAAGAGGTTTGAAATGACTATGTACGACACCGGATATCATATCCAGGGTCAGGGCGGCCGAGAGAATTTGTTGGGCAAATCTTCTTTGCCCGGGGCAAATCTTCTCTGGGGGCCCCATGACTTGACCTTAACCATGAGACTGCATTGAGCTACTGTGAGGGGCCCTGGATTTAAAAAGCGCGCTAACCAATTTAAAGGACCTGCTCAAAGGCTCTCAATCTCAAGTTGAGGCCCTATTAAGGTGCGGACCTAGGGAATTTCCCCCTCCCCCTCTCGGCAGATAGTGGGTAGTGAGATTGTCTTACTATTTGGTATATTGGCAGATACTGGATTTGACCTTTGAATTTTGTAAGCAAGGCTTTGGCAATACCCATGTTTAGAGTGAAGTTATTTCCTACTATTTCAAGTATCTTTTCAAGTCAAAGTATTATAAACACCCTCACTTTATAACCAAATAAAATAACAATTTATCCTAAATGAAAGTTTAAACCTTTATATATTTGTGTCCTGCCCGATGGATTTCTTTTGAAAGCGATTGTTTTTCCGGTATGTGAACATGCATATATGAATATAAATCCCCAATTATCGAATCTACCTATGGCCCTGAACTTGACTAATAAACATTTACTAATGCCAAATTAGGGTCTGCATATATAATACTTAGTATACTGGGATATTTCTTCAGGGAAATCAGGGGTACGCTCTAATTTTTGAGCTTGGGATTCCTCAGAGGTATAAATATGAGAAAGATGATGTTTGTGACACTGTAAATTCAAAAGAGTAGTTTTGACCCCTTCAAAGGAGTAGTTTTTTTGACCCCAGGACTACCCTTTCAAAAGGGTCGTTTCAGTCCCTTCGGCGCTTACTCTTCGAAAGGGTAGATTCTACCCTTTTCAGAGGGTAGTTTTAACTCCTCAAAGGGTAGGGACGTTACCCTTCGAAAGGGTCGTTTCAGCTATTCAAAAGGGTCGTTTCAGCTATTCAAAAGGGTCGTTTCAGCTATTCGAAAGGGTCGTTTCAGCTATTCAAAAGGGTCGTTTCAGCTATTCAAAAGGGTCGTTTCAGCTATTCAAAAGGGTCGTTTCAGCTATTCAAAAGGGTCGTTTCAGCTATTCAAAAGGGTCGTTTCAGCTATTCAAAAGGGTCATTTCAGCTATTCAAAAGGGTCGTTTCAGCTATTCAAAAGGGTCGTTTCAGCTATTCAAAAGGGTCGTTTCAGCTATTCAAAAGGGTCGCTTCAGCTATTCAAAAGGGTCGCTTCAGCTATTCAAAAAGGTCGTTTCAGCTATCCAAAACTCTCTGTAAAAATTTTGTCATAAGCTGTTACACATCATCACAATATTTAGGTATGATATGATATGTAAATGATTTCTAACATTCAAAAATCAATAAATCATCGTTCAATATCGTTTCGTGTAACATAGCCTTCAGTGCAGAAAATAAGATGGGACGTAATTAAACAGACAAATCACTACTTTTAAAAAATGGATTTAATACGCCACTAAATGCTAATTATATACAAGCATAAACATAAAGAGAATGCATTAAAGTCTTAATCCTTCACTGACCCAACAGAGTAAAAACTTGACTAACACTAAGAGGGATTTGGTTATTAGAGTTCATTGCAAACTTAAGGTTGATTTCTCTCTTTCTCTAAAAATATCATTGCACTTCTCTGGACTTTATATAAATCCAAATTGTACGAGTATTGGACGAAAAGTAACAGATTTAGACAGTCTAAAAGTTTGAATTCACGTAAAGCGTCACACAGCACTTTCCTTTCTCAACAACATACATATAACCAAAGTATCAAACACAGAGGTACCACACAAAAGGATTGCAGGTGAGACTGTCGATTTAATATGGCGGTTCACATCATCAGTTCCCTACAAAATATGTTGCATTTATTAATCAGTGCATAGTACTCACAATTATAAATATTAATTCAGACACTATTCTTACTAGAACAGTTAATTACACTACTCAACTTTTGGTTTGCAACCTTGAATACTGACAATTAATTACCACAATGGCAGAGAGGTTTAAAATTAATTCTCTTTTTATATTGAATCAAACTTGAATACACAAATGACACTTGCTCTAGGCCTGGGGTTAGACGTGGTAAATTAAACTTAATTAACCAAACTACTATACACTATACATAACTAATAACTAAACCACACCCCTGCATATAGTTACTCAAAAATGGACAGTTTTGCAAATTAAAGCACTACTGTATACAGGCAATTGTATGGATAACAAAGCTGAATGCTACAAACTAGGAACATGTTATAGTTCAAGAAGTCATTTACAGGTGGCTTCATACAGTTATAATTTAATGTTTCGACAGCCACTTGTGTGTTGAATTATTAAAGAGTTAAGACCATCACATCTTGGTACCATTAATGCTAATAGTATGGTACAGTATGGTTCAATTGGTTCACAATGGCATTGCATGACAGCATTACAGAGTTTAAAAATATAAATAATGCTTAGGGGTTTCAGAATGATTTGAAGTAGGTGGCTGTACCAAAAAAGTAGGCAGCTGTACCAAAATACTAGCCGGCTGTGAGTGATAGTTGATAACAATCAAATAATATAGAATAAGTAAAAAGACAAAGTACAACTGTTAACATGTTAGATTTAGATGTCATTTGCATTTATACTTGTAAGTGACAATGCACTTTAATGTGCTACTAGTAGTTTACTAGTACAGCTGCATGACCATAATGACAATGTACACTATTAGTATTAATTTATGAGTTCAAAATCATTAATTAAATGATGCTATACTTATGTACGTAATAAACTTTACTTCATCACTTTATTATAATTAATTCACTGTCAAAGAATTAGTCACTTGAAAAACATTTACCAAAGTAGCTCTGAATCTGACTCGTTCTCTGGCTCACTGTCAAATTCGTCAGAGTCAATCAGAGTCATCTTCCTGTTCAGGAAGATTCAGAGTCGCTGACCATTTGCTACAAAATTCAAGATGGTGACGCGAAAACAAAGCAACTTAAGAAAGCAAGCTATGTTTGGTACTATGTATTATTGATCTTATTCATCTTCCAAAATAAGTGATGTTTTGCTTGAACCCCAATTGGAACATAAGAAGCATCGTGTTGGTTCACTTATACCTTTGTATATAAAATTTTTCCTGTGACCAGATGAAAAGTAGCCGGCGGCACAAGTTCAAGTAGCCGGCGGCGTCCGGCTTATTCTGAAACTCCTGAATGCTTAACCCATTAAGCACCAGAGCTCTCCCCTTGACAAGTAAATCGTATGGCGTTAGAAAGAGTAAAATAATAAAGCAGGGCGCAATGGGTCTCAAACCTACATTACAAAGAAAAATGTTAGGCCCTGTTTACATGAGACCGGGACGAAGTCAAACCGGAATGAACATTGAAATTGTCAACATGTTTACATTGAGACCGGTACGAGGATCACAAAATCTTCAATTTATTCCCCTTGCCAGGCAATTTTCTTTTTCAGGTGGCTTTTGCTAGCATGTGTTGTTCCAATGTCAAGATTACAGCCGAGACAGGTCTGAAATGTATTTGTGTTTACATTCATCCCGGTCTGAATTCATGCCGGTCTGAAGTCAGTCGGTTCGGTCCAGAAGGCGGAATGACTTGAGACCGGTCTGAGTTATTTTCGTCCCGGTCTCATGTAAACATCTATTATAGATAATACTATGACCGAAACGAGATGGTCCCGGTTTGACTTCGTTCCGGTCTCATGTAAACGGGGCCTTAGTAAACTTGCATGAAGAATCGCAAAAAAAGCTTACATGTCTTGTTTTGGTGGGTCTGTCTGTCTCCCAGTGCATGTGGAAGGGAAGCCATTATACATCTGAGGGTTAACTATAAAAGGGTACAAAAGGTGCATATATTTAATTAATTAAATAAGAAAATTGAATACCAAGAATATACAGTCATCTCATAGACGTATATCCAACACTCTCTCCTTAACAAGTAATTAAGTAAAGTTGGAATTTTAAAACAAAGAAACATAACAAATAACTAGGGATGCAATGGATATCATATCTGGCCAGATACTGAGTTTTTACTTCATTTTATGGTAGACCTGGCCGCCCAATGCTGGATATTATTTATATAAGGTTCAGGCCTTCGTTACAAGTTAGAATATGATTTGATCAGGTTAAAAAAGGTGAGTTGTTTATCATATTTTTATCCAATGGATTGATCACAGGAATGCTTACACTATTTTCAAATTTTTGTACATGCAGGTTTGCCCTTTGAACTAATGCAAGTGAGGCTTTTACTACCAATGATGCATGTTTACCAGTACTAGACTGCGAAATTCATTCCTATTATTTCAAATCAAAGTATTATTAACACCATTACTCTTTAACCAATTAAAATTATTACTTAACCTTAAATGAGGCCGCTGGACCTTATATATTTGAATAAGGGGCCGATTACATGGACCGGACAGCTGAGCAAGATGACTTTTAATTTACAATTACATGTAGTGTGCCTGCCCGGTTAACTGGGCTGAAGTAAGTTCATTATATTGAAAAGTTTTAATACTTGAATAATCATTGCTGGATATTATAACTAAAGAATGTTAACAGTATATGCGGAATTTTAGGGCTTCCCTACATTGTGATTAGTATTTGTTGATGTATTTGTATTAGGTATTGTTTCGCTTATGATCCACTAAATCCAGTCGATTCACTATCTAAAACGTTTAAGGGTTTATTTAATGCTCAAAAGCAGTGCTTTAGTGCAAACTTGTGATTTTTGTGCTATTATTTGTTAATAATTTCAAAATAAAAACCATGTGTTTGCAATTTTCAGCCCGATATGCTCGGTTGCAAAAGCCAGGATTCCTGGCAAAGCGGGCTGGCCCGGCTGCCATATGTAATTGAAACTCAAAATTTTTATGAGATTATTATAGTAATCGGGCTAACCAGGTTTGCCGGGCTAGCCTGGTCCATGTAATCAGCTCCTAATACCCTGAATCTGGCTGGATATTTTTTAACTATTCAACATATATCCTGTATCTGGCTGGATAGCAAAACGATTCTATCCTGCACATCCCTACAGAGAACTTGAAGTAGGTAACATAAAAGAAAATTGCTTCGTAGGTGTTAAAAGGTGATGGAGTGAAAATTCCATTTTAAAAAATATGTCAACAATAACATGAAACATGAGAAGAGTCTATAGCTAGACACTTCCCTTGATGAATAAAATTGTCCAGCATCAGACAAGATCGATGTTATTCAACAATGTGCTGAAAATTGTGTTCATTGGAGTCAAATTTGTAATTAAAAAACATCAACACCCTTGCCATGAAAGTAGCAGTTGATTTGAAACAAGTTGATAAATTCTCTCAAAGCATGTTTACCTGGGACATACCTAGGTAGGCATATGAGGATTGAGTAGGCATCTATATTATTTTATACAAGAAACACTGGAATCTGGCAATTTGTCATATACACAAAGTTCTACACTATTTGGCATTTACAATAAATCTAATTAGATTTAAAGGCTGGTCAAATGTAAGCCTTTTATAATTATATCATCGTTTTAATTCAAATATTGTCGCGGCAAATATTCAAATTTTAAGCTGGAACACACGCTCGAAATTCACGAATGAAGATAGTAAATATTTCCTTTCTAAATTGCTCTATTATGTATAAAACATAACAATATTCTTACCTGAATATTACTCAGTGATCCCTGATATTTCATATTCTTTAAAATGTATTAACCTCGGTTAAAAAGCGAATGTTTGTAGGCGATAAAAATGAAAATATAAATTTCAAAAACATGGCGTGTCAGTGTGATGATGCTATCCCAGAAAGCTTTGCGCGTGCGGTAGGAAATCTAGGCACCAGTCTGTCAAACCACGCTCATCGTGAGAATTTTTTCGCCTCTACAAACAAACACTGTATGACTATAATATAGTTTCCATGAACTCGTGGAGAATTTAAAATTAACACAATCAAAACGTTGGTATCGAAATTGAGGAGACCGGATTTCACACTAGAGTGACTAGACTTACTAGAGACACCTTAGTCTCAAACACGTTGGCTAATATATATTTCGTCTTGTTCTGTTGTTTATAGCCTACAATTATACTAATAATTAGTATAGTCTTTGTTAAATAAAATGCTTGAAGAAGGAATATCTTCAAAGAACTGACAAAATTTTGTATATTGTCTTTTCTCCTGTATTGTCTTGTCTCCTTGTCCGGGAAGGGTCAAATTGGCCCTTCGAAGAGTAATGTTACTCTCATGTGGAGTCGCAAGATTCCCGCGAAGAGTTATTTTGACCCTTCCATGGAGTCAAAACTACCCTTGGAGTTGAAACGACCCTTTCGAGGAGTAGAAACTACCCTCTTTCCAAAGGGACGGAAATGACCCCTAGGGGTCAAAACTACTCTTCTGAATTTACAGTGTACGATTTACACTGGTATATATCCACACCGGGCAAGCTTGAAAAATATGCCTGGCCATGGTGGGACTCGAATCTACGACGTTTAGAATACTAGCGCAATGTAGGTGAATACATGTCAACCTGAGTACATGACACCAACACAGAAAAAAATACGAGAGACATATATCCTGAATGCATTCAGGAAATTCAGTAACATGTATATTTAGGGTTGTATGCATGGTATATATTGATAACACAATATAAATATTAAACAGAAAGGAGAAATTATTCTCCTCTCATACAAAGCCATAGAACTTACTTTGGCTATTATAGCAATATTTATATTTGCTAAGTCAATATTGATACAGTCTCAGTTAATACATTGTAAACAATATTTATACCTTCTTGTAGCATGTAGTAAATATTCTAGTTTGTTGTCGTTTTATTTATCGACAGTTCGACTTGCTTGGTCATATTATGACAATATTCATAGCTTGAAACTATAATCTTCAAACACAAAGCAATATCACAAACTTTTAATGTATTTAGTAACGATATATTGTTGAACCAAATACAGATATTTAATTAATGAATATTAATGATGGACCCAACAAAGAAACACAAGAATGTATTATAATCATTTGTTGCCTATATTAACATACAATTAGACTGTTATACATTTTATAAAACTATTAAAGTACAGTTAGAAATCCCTTAATAATATAACTTATTTCTACATCATTTGTGCTGTTCACTTCTCCTATTAACTTCATAATGGACGTAGTGGCCAACTCGAAAGCGTTTGCTCCTTTGGCCACTATGCACTCTTTTCTTGTAACATAGATATTTTTTTTATAATTTAATGTAAATATGTATGGTATATTAAAAATGAATACAACTATTTGTGGCACATATTTACCAACGAAACTTCAAAACATTGGCATAGTTGAACACTTACATTTAAAATTATTGTGTGAATCTTCAAAAATTTGAGTATTTTTATATTATTTTCTTCAATATTTTAAGAAAACTTGGCCATATTATCAACCAGCGTAATAAAATTTCCAAAACGACGCGCTCGAAATGTGCCCGCTAAGGCTTCTGGAAGCCCGTAAATGGCAACGCAATTGACTGAAGGCACTGATTTCAATTATGCATGTGAACAATCCAGAACAAATTGAACTGTATTAGGGTTTTTTTGCTCGTGGGGCTGAGCCGAGCGCGGTCAAGATGGCGGACGTGTTTTTGTAATGTCCGCATAATTGTAATAAAACATCAGGTATTTCAGCTAAAAGCTTTCTATATTTATGCTTTCAAAATGAGTGGAAACAAAAATATTACTTACTGTTTGTGCGTTTAAACAGATGTGGGAGAACGAACTATTGCCTATAGTAAAAGGAAAGAAATTCGAGCAGAAATGTCTTCGTTATACATGACAATATAAAGAACTTGACCACTCGTCTAGACAAAATTGGAGACTCCCAGAAATTCATCGATGATAAATACGACAAAATACGTGAGTCAATGCAAGTGACAAATAAGAAGATTTTGACGATTGAGAAGCACATAAATTGGAATTGGCGACACAGATTGACGTACGTGGAATTAAAGGAAAACGAAGTATCAACAGAACACAAACTTCCTGATACAAAGAAAATTAAGAACCGTATCATTGTGAAATTTATTTCTCGCGATAAAAGAGAGGAGTTCTATTGGAATCGATCTAAACTCAAAGGAAATATATACCTCCAATAATTTGCCATCAATTCAAGGGGAAGCTGATAACAACTCATCTCCACAAATAAGATCAAGTAAAATTATCATCAACGAATCGTTGACAACAACTCGCAAGACTGTTCACCCAAATTCATGCATTTAAAAGGGAAAATAACTTCAAGTATACTTATGGATTACAAGTGGTAAAATCTACTTGCGAGAATTTGACTCATCGACAACATACAGTTTTACTCACGAAGCTGAATTTCAAGACTACACTAACTCTCATTGTTAAAGTCAGGTACCTGATTATATATTAAGTACAGTAATTAATGATATTACGGGAACCACTGAGTATTTTGATAAAATACAAAACAATAGACACTCCGAAAATTGAAAGCATTTTGAAAAATTTATTTCGACGTATCGACTAAACTATAGTCATCATCAGGAAATGAATTCATTTCCTGATGATGACTATAGTTTAGTCGAAACGTCGAAATAAATTTTTCAAAATGCTTTCAATTTTGGGAGTATCTATTGTTTTGTATTTTAGTTAATGATATATTTAACAATTATACCATGAGCTTGAGTCGTATATGAGCTGATAGCTAATTAATATATGCGAGTCGTAAATAAGCTGATAGACGACGAGAGCGAATGGTATAATTGTTTTGTAATATACCCTTGCGAAAAGAACTATACTATATTGCTATTTTAAAACTATTTTATTACTATTACCACTATTTTTATGCTATTTTATCGAGAGGCAACCCTATTTTAATTCTATCATAATCTCCAATCACAATAATGTAAAGTATTATTACCCGCGAACCAATGGGTCAAATTTAAGAAACAACCCACTGTTAGAAAGCTGAATAGCTACGCTTTAAAATGAATGTAAACTTTAACGTTTTCGTCTATTATTTGTTTAGCAATTTACATTTCAGTCGAGGATTGCCTTTTTTTGATACACCCTGTATATACATATATATATATATATATATATATATATATATATATATATATATATATATATATATATATATATATATATATATATATATATATATATATATGGATGCGTTGATGGCCCGTATTGTACCACATGCGCTTGGGAAGTGTCATGTATATCAATACGAAAGTTATCGCGTGTCTCGATGTGTACCAAGCTGCACTGATGAGGCATTGGACGCCGAAACATGCATGTCTGCAGATTGTACTATTACGCTCCTTCACTTCGGTGTTGTAGACGCACTCTGTGGAGTTAATTGGGTGTCCATTAGCAATAATGCAAAGCTCACTTCCCTCGTGGTTGTTTGAGCACTCTGGCCCCATGCGTTGATGGCCCGTATTGTACCACATGCGCTTGGGAAGTGTTATGTATATCAATACGAAAGTTATCGCGTGTCTCGATGTGTACCAAGCTGCACTGATGAGGCATTGGACGCCGAAACATGCATGTCTGCAGATTGTACTATTACGCTCCTTCACTTCGGTGTTGTAGACGCACTCTGTGGAGTTAATTGGGTGTCCATTAGCAATAATGCAAAGCTCACTTCCCTCGTGGTTGTTTGAGCACTCTGGCCCCATGTCACTCTGCGTATGTCTGGATGCGTTGATGGCCCGTATTGTACCACATGCGCTTGGGAAGTGCACAGTAAAATTCAAAGGGTAAAAGTCACTCCAAGAAGTGGGGTAAAATTTTGTCCTAAAAACGCCCCAGTTTTTTAGGGTAACTTTCAGTAGGGAGTAAATTTTACTCGAAGATTAAGGAGCAAATTTTACTCCAAAAACGAGGGTAACTGTTTTGTCCTAAAAATTACCCCATTTTAGAGGGTAAAAATACGGGTAGAGTAAAATTTGCCCACCATGGAATAGTGTAATTTCTACTCCATGCACGAAGAGATTCTTTCACAATTCACGCTACAATAGCACTTTCGACCTGCAAATTTAAGCATAATTCCTTGGTACGCTGCATGGTTGCTGCACGATTGTCTCCAACAATTAGGATGCCTTTCACAATTATAGGCTATATACACAAATATTTAAAACATAAACATATATTTTATTAGTCACGTTTCACAAAGCATTTGTTTCATCTTGTTTTTATACACAGTTACAGACATACACAAGTTAAAATTATAGGCTTAATCACGGGGAAAGCACAATGCATGCATGTTTTATATGACACGCTGTATATATAGATATTCTTGCTCCTGGATTTTAAGTACTGTATATATACTGCAAGGGTCTTCAATCATCAATCTGGATAGCGACCAAAATGAGAATGTGCATGACCAAAGTTTGCAATTCCAATATTTCTATAAAAGGCAGAGGGTAAAATTGTTATTTTCTTGCACGAATGTACTCTTATACTTCTAAATTTT
>CACRXK020010806.1:0-17172 GCA_902702795.2 Paramuricea clavata | reverse complement strand
AGATTGTCCTATAAGGATCTCAAAACTGTAAAAACATTGAAAATACGCCAAAGCAGTGCAAAGATATGGTGCTTAAAAATCTGAAAAATCCGCCATTTTGTTACTAAAAATGGATTTTTTTCGAAATTTGAATGGCCATATCTTCGCATTGCCTTGTTGTATTTTTTATGTTTTTTCGGGTTTTGAGATCCTTATAGGACAATCTCTTCAAAAAAGTTACAGGCATGTTCTTAGCTCGTGTTTAATTTTCTGGCGGCAACGTTGGCACGTCATTTTCCCGCCAAAATGTAACAAAATTGAAAAACAAAATCGATAGGATTTTTAGGAATGGCAAGTTCTATCCTGTGAGGAAGTTTCGTGATATTCCAAACTAACGACAGAAAGTTATATTTGTACATGGCCGAATTTGCTGTCTTTTGTGCCCACCGTATATATATATTTCGGAACAGAATCTAGTTCCTTCGATACAAATGTAATCTAGTAAAAAGGAACTATATTCTGTTCCGAAATATCACTTACTCGATCCGACATGACCGCGTAGCTAAGTTGGCAGAGCATTGGGCTAGTATTCCAAAGGTCGTAGATTCGATACCCACCGTGGCCGGGAATATTTTTCAAGCTCGCTCGGTGTAGATATACTCTATGAGTAACATCACAAACTTCAGATGTTATACCTTTGCATGATGGTATTGTTCCATTCCATTTTCCATTCTTACAAGTCAATTTACGCGATATTTCTGGAATAAGAAGACCATCTCTGGGGCAATTAAATTCGATTTGGTTACCGTTGTCGAACTCATTTCCTACCACTCTTGCATTCGTATCCTTCGATGGATCCGAGCACGTTTCTATGAAGAAAGCTTGATAAATAAAACTGCCCTATATCTCCGGCCGAAATAGGCCACAATCCTGGCAAAAACTATAATGAAACATCCAGCTATCCACTAATGATTAACAATTTAACCTGTCCTTCTCCCTTTTCCCTACAATGTTGATTAAGATGAGTTAAAACCTATAAATAGCGCTCTCTGCCATCAATGAACTACTATTGAACACATTTTTTTAGACTTCACTCCCAACACTGTTCACGGTGGAGGAGATATTGTCTATTTTATTGATTTTTTATAAGTGTTTCATTCACTTTTTTCCAAGATTGCAGATTACTGTAGATCCTCTTTGAAAAATTCACTTGTGCACGTTTTATCCAAACTGCACTTGATACGATCCTATTACTTACACTAAGTTTCCTTAACCAATCACGGTGGGACGTTTATTTTTTTGTTGAAAAACAGCTGCATCAGTGAAATTTCGTTAGAGGCCCGGTTACGTAACAAAGTAAAAAAGAGCCCAAACTATTTTTTACACTTCAGCATTGTTACCTTTATCAAGGTATAGGTATGTATCCGAGGTGAAGTAGTACAATCGCTATTTTTATATTAAAAATTCATCAATATTTAATTATTACCTTTGCACTTTGGTTCTGAAGCATTCCATCTCCCAATGTTTGTGCATCTTAGGAATTTCTCTCCAACCAACACGTGGTTTTGATTACACAAGAAACTTATTTCATCCCCTTCTAGGAATCCACTTCCAATAACCTGGCCGTCTTCAATTGATGAAATCTGGTTGCAAATTGCTATAGAATTAGGAAATACACTTAAAAATTAGAATTAAAACCTTTTGGTGTATGAGCAATCGAGTTATCTTTTCTGTGTAACTGTACAGATTGAACATCCATCCATTTTTAATTTCGTATACACTTTATATTCCAATTCAGTCGAACAAAATGCATCCAAACTCGTTATTGTAATGTACAAACCTAAGCATCGTGGAAATCTTTCTGACCACCTTCCATCATTACATATTGCGCTGGATGCTCCAACCCGCTTATAAGCACCATTGCATGTGAATTGAATGAGTGATCCATGTGTTCGATCAGCTCCATTTATAACACCATTACGTATTTTTGATAGAATTGGACATAAAGCTATCAAGAGAAAAATAAAAGATACCTTTAAAAGGCACGAATAGCTAATAGCGTATATATACAGGTATAGTAGGTTTAAGGATTGCACACTCAAAGAAAAGGCAATCGGGTATACGTATGCCTGCTTTGAGCCCGAGGTTCCTAAGGCATGCACGAGAGTATTAGTAAGAACAATAATGTCAAAAATTGGAAGCCCCAAGAAAATTCTGGAGTATTCCGACATGCAAAGAACCTAAAATATTCGCCTGTTTCCTTTGAACTGCATGGGAGAAACTGAACAATATAGTGCGCCTCATTCCCGGTAACCTGGGACGATTGTTAGTCTTTGTTGGTCTTCCCAACAACGCCTTCGGTTTGTAGACCACACTGGCCTTTCCAACCGGTTGATCTCATTATCTTTCGAATATATGGCATTTTTTATTATACATTATACCTGTACATGCAGTAGCTACATATATGGCAGTGCGCTAGAAATTAATTGGTCATGAGTTTGTGGTCATATATGGATGATATTCAACAGCATTGAAACAATTTGAAATGTTTAACAGCCACATTTTCTATTTATTATCTTGTGAGCTGGGCTTTGGTTATTTAGTTAATTTCTACCCTGTGTTTGAGGTTCAATTTTACTACCTATCGCAGATCCCTTGCGCTAAAATGCTACCTAACAATGTTTATGGCATCCATATATGAGAGTATCAGTATAGGGATCGGACATGGACATTCTTACTTGTGCGAGTTTTCACAGGAATCCTGTTAAGGCCCTGTCACACTATTGCGTATGAGAGAAACGTATGAGAAGCGTATGAAAATTAACGAAATAATTTTCAAACGCATAAAAATCCTGTGAAATACCGCGCGACCGTGCCTGACGTACCTCTAGCGTATTTAGCGTTTGCCTAGAGTATGCTTATCGTATAAAGCATACGTCCAATATGCACAAAATTTTTGAACATGCTTAAAAAAAATTTTCTGCCGTCTGCCAGCGTATGCCACCGTACGCGACCGTGCTTGAAACGTATACAACCTATGCCTAACGAACCGCTAGCGTATGTCAGCGTATACCGGCGTATAAGTGTATTTTTCATACGCTGGCATACGCTAGTACGATACGCAATAGTGTGACGGAGCTAGCCTTAAGATTTTCAAACCTGATTTCAGCTCATCATATTGCCATACCTTTACATAACGGAAATGATCCATTCCAATTTCCGTTTTCACACGTCAACTTCCTCGATGAATCAGGAATTAGAATATTATCGTCGCTGCAAACGAATTCCACTTCCTGGCCATGGTAGAACTCATTTCCTATCACTCTTGCATTTGTACCTTTTGACGGATCAGAACATTTTTCTACGAACAAATTAAAATTGAATCAGTTGAGTTAAGAGAGTGCATCAAACATGATAATAACGAATTCTTGAAGTTAGAGTTCTATTTTAGAGCTTTCTGCTGCATAAGCTTGTTACACCTTTGCATTTTGGTTCTGAAGCATTCCATTTTCCACTGCCCATACATCTTAGATGTTTTTCCCCGACCAACACGTAGTTTTGGTCACAAGTAAAACTGATTGTATCTTCTTCCAATGTTCCATCACCACTGACTTGACCGTTTTCAATGGATAAAACTTTCCTACAAATTACTAAATGAAAAAGAAAAATGCCGTGAGATTTTCAAAAGTGCAGTGCGACAGGGCTATTGGACACGCTTCTGCAATACTTTGAACTTAATATAATTATATAAGCTTGATTCAATAGCAAGTGCTTCATAGTACATCCTAAAAATAGCCGCTACTAAGCTTCTGATGGCTTGCTCGCAAACGTTTTTTTTTCTTGCGCCAAACGACGAAAAACTAACGTTTGGTGATCCAGCTGCACATTCAATTCCCTTTGTGTTAGGGGTCAATCATTTGGCAAGTGTTCAAAAGAGTTCGGGCCAATTGGAAACCGTCTTATTTAGGGATTGGCCACTAGTGGGCAGCTCTTGCACATGGGAATATATTGTTTGGGTTGAAATTTGTTTACTTCCGTGGATCTATTGTGGAGACTGTGGCCTTGAACTTCACGATGTTTACGTAGAATGATATTAGGATCATCTTCTCGCATGCATGTTCTGCAAACAATCGGCGTATATGAATTTGCAATGCACTAGACGAAATTTAATTTTTTGTTAAAAATGACAAACAAGCAATTGGGAAACTCGGGTATATCAGGATATGTCGAAATGTTGCCATTAATACTTCGTATATATGCTATGTCTTCGACGTACAAAAACGTCTAAAAGATCAATCTCTCGTTGTCATGTAGAAAAGTATAGCCAAGTTATAGTATCAACTTTCGAAGTTTGTGCGAATTGGAAAAATTCATCTCGGCGCATTTACAAGTTTCTCGGGTTTGTGTTGCGTTTTCAGTTTACATTCAGAAGTGGTTTTTCAAATAGCAAGTTTGTGTACTTTGAAGCTAATATTTCGCTTTCTAAGCCAGTAAGCCATAGTATAATTATATATATTTTTTCGATCTTCTGTTTTCTGTTGTCTTGAAGATAAATATCAGTCAAAAGTTAAATTACTAAGAAAGCGAAATATATATTCGGCATTTGATGCTGTCTGGCCTAGATTCATACAATACAATGCCATCCTGTCCGCGTTTTTAATATTACCGAACATCTTCAATATCCGAACCGGATAATTAATGGTGCATTTTATTAGGCCGACGTGGACAAGTATCAATATTTTAAAATTCAATTTATGTGCAAGTTTGACCCAAATTCAACCGACAACTGCTTTCAAAATATTTATTTATATTTATTCCGTTCCTAAGTCAACTGATGTCACTTTCCAGAATTTGGAAGGCTAAATCTCATTGGTTGACGCGTAGCAGGATTCATTCTGGCGCTCAGGTCAAAAGATGGCGTAAGATATACAACGTCTGCGAGCAGGCGAAGCTTCTGACAATCCGCCAAAATTTCTCAGATCAGTGACAAATTCACCGCACTTTTACTCAACATTCTTGGCGTTGCTATTTAATAATGCTGATTCAAGGTGTAATCCAGGCGCAAGATTTAGCATAAAATAATATTAAAAAAAAAACATAATTTGAAGAAAAAGAAATTGAACTTTTTTAAGAATACAAAAATAGCGAAACTGCATGGCTTTCCGGCATTCAAGCCTGCATGAGTTATGGACTTCGGATCCTGGGTGCACGCTTTTATCAATACACCACTAGCGAACTGACAGAAAGCTCTCGCAAAATTATGTCTGGTTTATAAAGTTAGTTATTTTTACCTGGAAACAGACTTGGTTTCAAAACAAAGTAAAAAGTGAACCCACTTTATTTTTTAAACTTTGGTAGTTCTTTTTCACACGGGCATAAAGAGCCCGGCATGGAGTAGAGGGATTTTGAAAACAGACGCAAGAATACAAAGTTCATTGCTGTAAAATCTACGCGAGTATGCTTTTGCTCATACTCGTCCATTATTGACAAATTGTAACAACAACAGAAATGACATTACATTCAGGCATAGCACATTCATACATATATTTTACCATTCAAATATAAGGGTATAAGCATTTCTCTCTTGAAGCGTTTAACATTTATCCGAAATAACTAAAATTCATTCACATTCGATTACCTTTACACTTGGGTACTGAAGCATTCCATCTCCCAGTGTTTGTGCATCTTAGTACTTTCTCTCCTACCAACACGTAGTTTTGATTACACAAGAAACTTAATTCATCTCCTTCTAGGAATCCATCTTCAGTAACCTGGCCGTTTTCAATTGATGAAATTTTGTTGCAAATAGCTTTAAAATTAAGAAATTCATTTAATATAACCATTAGACATTATAATTTATTTTTAATACATGATCAACACATCGTGATTTATGTAATTTTACGCACTAAACAGCCATTTCATTTTGTTCTCGTCTTAATTCATTCAGAGAAATTAGAGTAGAAAAATTGTATGCATGCATGCCAAACTTGTACTGTACGTGTATAAATACAAACCTAAACATCGCGGGTCTGTGGCTGACCACCGTCCATCATTACATCTTGCGCTGGATGCCAAAGTCAACTGATAACCACCATTGCAGGTGAATTGAATGAATGAGCCGTGTGTTCGATCGCTACCATTTATAACACCATTACGTATTTGTGACAGAAGTGGACATGAGGCTAAAAATTTGAAGAACGAAAGATATATTTTAACGGCAGGAATGACTATATAATAGCGTATATCAACTATAGAATCATAGACTCCTCATTCAATGAAAAGGAAATCAGGTATAATACGTAATGTAATATGTGTATGCGTACAGATAAATCATTATTCGTTTCACCAATATAGCAAAATTATAATATGGAAGCCTGAAGAAAATCCCAGGGAAACTTCAACATGGCCAGATATCAATACTGTTCGGCTGGTACCTTTGAATTCGGCAAAACTGAATTATTTGCTCTTCTATCTCAATTTATTGGTTCTTAGCATTTTGGTGTGTCTCACTCCCAATACACACTGTCTCGGGCGCTTCTTATAGTATAGTCTTTGGTTCTCGCAACGCTCGCCTTCATTTTCCAGATCAAGGGTCTTTCCAGGCTTTTCAAATCAATCATCCTTCAAATGTATGGGCATTTGTATTTCCAGTATATGTAGGGCAGTGCGCTGCAAATTCATTGTTAGCAGGTGATAAGTTTGGGGACATATGCTTAGTGTTTAATTGCTGCCCTCTCTCCAATGAGATTGAAATTTTTTGAAATGTTCAACCTCCAAGATTTTCATTTGTTAGCCGAATTTATATTAGGGACGGGAAACTCGTCTTAGACGGGAAACTCGTCTGCGAAAACCCGTCTGAATATGAATTTAGGGACGGGTAAATTCGAATTTAAGACGAGTTTCCCGTCTAGACGAGATTCCCGTCTAACTTTCCCGTCTGTTTAGACGGGTAAGTTAGACGGGAAAGTTCGGACGGGAAACTCGTCTGCGCCCGGATTCATATTAGACGAGTTTCCCGTCTGAGACGAGTTTCCCGTCTCTAATATGAATTCGGCTATTATCTTGGGAGCTGCATGGGCTTGCATTTATTTAGTTATTTTCTACATTCTATTTTGGGGCTCAAATCCGTAATAACCTATCGTAGATATTTCGCACTGAAACGCCGTGTAACAAGCTAGGTTTAAAGTATTCATATTTGACCCCACAGACGCAAAAAATGTTAGTATTTCAGACGAATTTTAAATTTACGATTAAAACATAAACCATATCGATAACAAACATTGTCAAACAACATTATACTGCTCGCAATAGCCTAGTGATAAGAAAAGAATGCGAAGCTTATTTTCTTTCTGCTGCAGTTTTAGAGTGAGGTCGAAAACTATAAGATCAGGAATAGGTGCAATTGGAATGAACAGAGTTAACACGTTAAATTAATGGGACGGCTTGCAATGAAAAACTAATTTGGATGTTCATATTTTCTATATTTTTGTTGTCATACCTTTACATGACGGTAATGATCCATTCCATTTTCCATTTTCACACGCCAACTTCCTCGATGACTCGGGTATTAGAGTATCATCTTCGGTGCAAATGAATTCCACTTCTTTGCCATGGTAGAACTTATTTCCAATCACCCTTGCATTTGTACCTTTTGACGGATCAGAACACTTTTCTGCGAATAAATTACAATTTAAGATGTTGAGTTATGAGTGAAGAGTGCATTGAAAAAAGGGAAAAAGTTCGGATTGAAGGCCGCTTTAATAAATATATATTTCTTTTTCGACCACCCCCTTTCGCATCATATTACGACACAATTTTTCTAATATAAATATCTCGGCGAGTATTTATCCCCCTTTTAAATAAATACCACCATTGTAATCCTCACAAAATAACCTTTCAAACGGGGGGTCAAGTGCCGTCTGAACATTACACAAACCGAAACAATCATATATTTACTCACCGCTTGGCCAAAGATTCTAAATTTCATATACACAAGATCTTGAATATCTGTTAAACATTTCGTCATTTGCCGAACGGCTATTTGTTTAAAATACTCTTTGTATTCAAGCGCTTTCGTGTACAAAATTTTGTTTGAATACGGCGAGTAGAAATATTTATTTTGAATTTTTCAAGATGTCGGGTTTTACTCGCACTTGCGTACATTGCGCAATAATTGGCCAATAAGAAGCACTTGTACCAGGAATGACATCAAACTCACGCGTGTGGGTGCAATTTGACCTTGCGAACCATTTCTGGCTTTTGCAGGGTCATACGATACAAGCTTCGCATTGTTTTGACGGTTTTCAGTCGTATTTCCGGTTGGGATTAACTCACTTCGAGCTCACAGTCGGACAAGAAATGGAAATATATTGATAAAAGATACAGATTTGAAGATACAGGCTTGCAAATAACACTTTAAGTAGTGTTTTTAATGGGGATTCTAACAAGACTATTACAAAGACGATATGTGCGAAGGGGCCGAAGTTATTTTCGGCGAAAGGTACGGCTAGTCTATATTTTTGTTCAGACAATTGCGTAATTTGATACAATATGATCGTGTTTGACTTTCAAAGGCCCATAAATCGCTACAATGTTGATAATGACTATAACTATACGGAGGAATTAGTTGAATCATTTATTTCTGAATCGAATGGTGGTATTTCTGTCTTCATAGCATGCACTGAACCGAGGATATTAAATTTCTTGGTATCGTTCAGTGATGAACGACGACACTGGGATGTGGTGCAAAGGAGTTTTAATAAACATCAATTCACTCTATAATTTAATTTCACTTTAAGTCGTTATTTCCTTATTTATGCTGGCGTGGTACATCGCAATGCGTGTGCACGAAAAATTAATACGGCAGCGCCCTTAAGTGCAATTAATTTTCGTCATGCAAGCATCCTGGTAGTTTTTGAAGTGTCGTTCCTACGCTAAAGACGATACGCTGTACTCTTTCACATCATTGACAAGTTAAATCCATTTTTGCTCAATCTTTTCGACATTAGTTTTAACCAAGCTTAAAATTAAATCTGCATGGAAGACTAAAATTAGTTTAAAAAAAATAGATTTTTTACGATATGAAAGAAACGAGAAAATGTTTCAAGTATTCAGATCCAGTCGGTATAAACTGCTAAAGGTAAACTGTTACTATAGGCCTACAAACGTCACTAAAAATGGCAAAAGCATTCTTGCTTAGTTTGAATTTGAATCATCCCAGGTTACACAATAAAGTATAAAATGAACAGAAATTGAAATTAAAATAAGATTTTGACATGACCACACCCTATTCGTTTTCTTCGTGGTCGATAGCAAGTCATTTTGAAGCGTTTACTATTTTCAAATAAAAAAAAACACATTAATATTCAATTACCTTTACACTTTGGTTCTGAAGCATTCCATCTCCCTGTATTTGTGCATCCTAGGACTTTCTCTCCTACCAACACGTAGTTTTGATTACACAGAAAACTTATTTCATCTCCTTCTAGGAATCTAACTCCAGTAATCTGGCCGTTTTCAATTTTTGAAATTTTGTTGCAAAAAGCTATTGAATAAAATAAAATAGACTTCTTAATTGTTATGCATACACAATCGACACATCCTGATTTATGCTATTTAACATTGAATACGATCTCATTTTGTTCAAATTCTTTATTTTGTTCAATTTTAATTCGGTGAAATTAGAGACGAAAAGTAATATGCAAATTTGGGTGTAAAATACAAACCTAAACAATGTGGGACTGTTTCTGACCACTGCCCGTCATTACACCTTGCGCTGGCTGCCCCAGTCAGTTGATAACCTTCATTGCAGGTGAATTGAATGGATGAACCATGTGCTCGACCACTACCATTTATAACACCATTACGTATTTGTGACAGAATTGGACATAAAGCTATAAATAGAAAATGGAAGATAGATTTCAACGATAGGAATAACTAATAGCGTATATCTAGCAGAGTTAAGGAATACACAGGGTTAATTTTAAGAAAAATTTAGAACTGCACATATATGTAAGGATGTTACGAAGGGTGTTTGACTTGGAGGGGGGGGGGGTCGAAGGATTTTTTCCAGCATATAGATGACCGAATAATGGTGTGGTTGGGTGGGAGAATTGGAGAAAGGCCAGACAAACTCGATTTAGGGTGCGGGAGCAAGGGGGTGTTCCCTCAAACAATTTGAATCTAGAGGTTCTTAAGTTCTGGCAAAGATGTGTTTTACCCAATCACTAACAAAAACTATTTCAAAACTTGCAACAGAGATTCATGGATACTCAATATATAACAACCTTAAATTTGCATTTGAGGCAGTAAAAAATATTAGGTTCTCCCACTCTAATCTCTTTTGGAGAGCTTCGCTCGCATCAATTTTGCCTTCTTTTCCATCACCCCAGCACGTAAGTGATTTGTGAGGAAAATAGGAGGGTATGGACTCCTCCTACAGAAAACGTTTATATTTTTGATGTTCAATTAATGATAGCATTTCTGGAATATTCTGGAGCGTCCACAAGGTTAAGTTAACGAGTAAAAGAGAAGACTGTTTTAATTAAAGGACAATGGCAACGAAAATTTTTATTGGCTATTTCAATCGTATATGACAACCAAACTATGAAAGTATTATTATTTCCTTCTCGAACATTCTAGTCTACGAGTAAAATGCATGCAAACTTTGTGTTTCGCCGCCATCTTGGAAATAATTTTTGAAAAATTATCTCGAAGGTCAATGAACTTTGTGACGTCATTAGCTGGGTAGCACCAAAACTACAAGAGAGAATTATATTGCGTACGTGTTATGTTAGCTAAAAATATGTCGTTTTGAGCGTTATACTGGCCAACACGCTTCGCAATCAAACAAGATAAGTCTACACTTAGATAAAAACATATCGAGCGACTGGGAAAGCAAAGAATGGCGCAATATATATACAATACAGGTAATTGATCACAAAATATTGCATTAGTATTTGTTTTGTTACACTCGAATTTCTGCGCTTACTTAAACACGGAGTATGATATATACTATTAGAAATAGTGTTACAAACAAGTTACATACTTGGTAAAACTTTTCTGCCTTTTGTTTTGGCTCAAAATGCACCACGCGTGGCAATACACGGTATTTTTTATAGTCATGAGATTGTGTTTACCCAGCCAATGACGTCAGATAATGTATTTTGTGGCATAAATTAGCATACGCGCTTATTTTCAAAATGGCGGACAACTGTTCAACTTTTCTGAAAGTCAATCAAATTTTCTCAACAACTAAACGCGATAAACCGGCCAAAATATGAAATTTAATATTCCGTAAGTATACCTAATAGATATAAGTAATAAAATTTTGGTTGCCAATGTCCTTTAAGGCTATCATTTTTGTTAGTTTGGTGACTGCACATTTGTGTTTTAAGAACTGCACAAATGGGTTTAGAACTGCACATTTTGTGTAGAACTGCACGTTAAAATAAACCCTGGGAATACACACTCAATGAAAAGGCAATCGGGTATTACGTATTCTTGGTTTGAGTTCCTAAGACAAGCAGAATAGTATATATTAAGAACTCGTAAGAGCGGACGTGTAAATTGTTATTATGCATTATCCATATGACTAGTAGAGAAATTTGGAAGCCCCAAGGAAAATGCAGGGAATTGAAATTCCGACATGAAGAGAAACATGTAACCTTTAATTGGGAAACACTTAATAGACCTTTCCAAGGTTTCTACCGCCATATTGCAGGCGGTGCAAAAACATTGGGGCGAGCGCGCGGCCACCAATGGCGCCCATACTATTTCCTATTGAGTGAGTGAAAATTACCTTTTGACATTTTGTCCTTTTTCTCAAAAAGTTTCTATACAAGCATATCCAATTTTTATTTTTAGATAATCTCTGGGTTTTTTCTGATATGTGGCCGAGATTTCGTGCTAATCGAAGTACAGGAAGTAATAAAAAACGGCGGCTTTTATTGTACAACTTGACCGACATTTGAGCGATGATTTTTGTGCAAATATACAAATATAAACAGTAATAATGGCTGACACCAAAGGACTTACACACCGTTAAAGGACATTGGCAACGAAAATTTTTATTGGCAATTTCCATCCTACTTGACAACTGAACTATGAAAATATTATCATTTCCTTCTTGAACATTTTAGTCTACGAGTAAAATGCATGCAAACTTTGTGTTTCGGCCAGTTTCTCCGCCATCTTGGAAAATATTTTTGAAAAATTATCTCGAAGGTCAATGAACTTTGTGACGTCATTGGCTGGGTAGCACCAAAACTACAAGAGAGAATTCTATTGCGTGCGTGTTATGTTAGCTAAAAATATGTCGCTTTGAGCGTTATACTGGCCAAAACTCTTCGTAATCAAACAAGAGAAGTTTACACTATCAGATAAAAACATATCGAGCGACTGGGAAAGCAAGAAATGGCGCAATTTACAATGCAGGTAATTGATCATAAAATATTGCATTAGTATTTTCCTTGTTACACTCGAATTTCTGCGCTTATTTAATACGGAGTAGGATATATACTATGAGAAATAGTGTTACAAACAAGTTACATACTTGGTAAAACTTTTCTGCCTTTTGTTTTGGCTCAAAATGCACTACGCGTGGTATTACATGATATTGTTTATAGTCATGAGATTGTTTTTACCCAGCCAATGACGTCAGATAATGTATTTTGTGGCATAAATTAGCATACGCGCTTATTTTCAAAATGGCGGACAACTGTTCAAATTTTCTCAAATTCAATTAAATTTTCTCTGCAACTAAACGCGACACACCGGCCAAAATATGAAATTAAATATTCCGTAAGTATACCTAATAGATATATGTAATAAAAATTTTGGTTGCCAATGTGCTTTAATGGACAAATATTCTTCCAAAGATTGGTTTAAACAAACGAAATAACAAGAATCATCGCTCAAACATCGGTCAAGTTGTGCAACAAAAGCCGCCATTTTTTATTACTTCCTGTCCTTCGATTAACAAGAAATCTCGGCCACATATAAAAAAAAAACCAGCGATTATCTAAAAATAAAAATTGGATATGATTGTATTGAATTTTTTGGAGAAAAAGGAGAAAATGTCAAAAGGTAATTTTCACTCACTCAATAGGAAATAGTATGGGCGCCATTGGTGGCCGCGCGCTCGCCCCAATGTTTTTGTAAAAACCTTGGAAAGGTCTATTAATTGCTCCTCTACGTCCATTTGTGATTTTTAACATTTTGATACGCCTCGATCTCGGTGAACTCGGACGCTTCTTAGCCGCCTTTTTTCTTCTTTTCTTTCTTTTTCTTTCCAGTCAGTTTAATTCAATTAACTTTCAACTGAATATCTGGAAATTGGCAGATACAGTATATAGCGCCATGCGCCAGAAATTCATTTATAATAAGTTTTTTATCATATCCCTCATATTTAATTGCTACTCTATCTACGTCAATGCAGATTGAAACTGTATTGAACTGTTCACCTTCCTAGCGTTTAATTTATTTTCTTTGCGAGCTGGGTTGGCGCTTAATTACTATTTTCTATGCCTTGTATTTGAGGTTCAATTTCGCCGCAATAACATCTCGTAGATTCTTTGCGCCAGAATGCCGAGTAAGAAGGTTTCAAACATCCATGCCGCCAGATCCTTGACTTAACAAACTGCTCGAAAGAGCGCGCATATCTCAAAAACACTACTGAAGAATGTCCGTATATCAGACTATTTCTATCATTACGGTTTATAAACACAAACTAAATCCGAACAGAAACAAAAATATGCTGCCCCCTATTGACTAGAAAAGAGAAGAATGCCTTTGTTTTGCAAATATATTCTGCAAATCAAGTCAAAACAGTGAGAAACAAAACCAGAAGAACAGGAATGAACGCAATTAGTACGAAACGAGTTATCGCAGTAGGTTAATGGACAGTTTGCTATCAAAAATAATTTATATGATTATATTTTCTGTGTTTGTTCTTACAGGATTCCGCAGGAATCCTGTAAGATTTCCAAATTTGATTACAGCTCATCATACAGTCATACCTTTACATGACGGTAATGATCCATTCCACTTTCCGTTTTCGCACGTCAACTTCCTTGATGATTCAGGAATTAAAATATCATCGTCGCTGCAAGCGAATTCCACTTCCTTGGCTTGGTAGAACTTATTTCCTATCACTCTTGCATTTGTAGCATTTGACGGATCAGAACACATTTCTGCGAACAAATTAAAATTGAATGAGTTGAGTTATGAGCAAGAGAGTGCATCAAACACGATAACAACGAATTCTTGGAGTTAGAGTTCTATTTTAGAGCTTTGTGCTGCATAAGCTTGTTACACCTTTGCATTTTGGTTCTGAAGCATTCCATTTTCCACTGCCCATACATCTTAGATGTTTTTCCCCGACCAACAAGTAGTTTTGGTCACAAGTAAAACTGATTGTATCTTCTTCCAATGTTCCATCTCCACTTACTTGACCGTTTTCAATGGATAAAACTTTCCTACAAATTACTAAACGAGAATGGAAAATGGCATGTAATTTTCAAACGTCAGTTATTTTCGAATTCTATGTAATTGAAGCAATATAACGGTGCCACAAGTCTAGCAATATTGTTCTCAGCTCCGAATTGTGTATTTTGTAATTATTCTGAAAGACAGTTATTATATTAAAGACAGTCAAATTATCCTAAAAGAAATGGTAATGAACACAGTTCTGTGCCCTTTTAAATTTGGTAAGCTAGCATCTCCAACGAAATTGCTTTATTTTGCTGGATACCTGGTAAAGCATATATTAGTCCAGCCCCGGAATTGGATCAAAATTAATTCACGTCACTTTATTCCCGATTCAACGGCGCGGGCAGCGCCGTTCTGGACGTAAGCCCGGGGCGAGGCTACTAATTGGGTACTCCGTTCGCTATTAACACCCGGGAAAACGAAAGCATTAGCGAAGTCTGAAGTTCATCAGTGATCGCGGGCGTGGGTGACCAACGGTGTTGAGTGGATGGTCATCATTCACTAATCTCAAAAATATGGAGGACTGTCATGAATAGCGAATACTGATTGGTCAAATTTAAAACTTGCATTATAACGACTGCATGATGACATCGAAATAGCAAACATTTCTTGATTTGATGATTTCTTGCATTCAAGATTTTCTGAATTTCAAAAGCTATTTAAGAATATAAATGCGAAAGAATTGCTAAAAGAAGGGTAAAGGCGCCTACGCAAACTTTTTTTCCGTGGACAGTCGGACTCCTCTTTGATAGTCGACGGACGCATCATTGACCCGCGCCCTTAAACAAAATATTCAGCGGATACTCTTCTTATCAGATGCGTCTTCCCAGTGTGTCTTGCGCACGTAACTGGTGATTTCAAAATATTGTATTGTTTGGTTGAGATGTCAAAATCTGAGCAGGACACATTGTGGCTTCATATCTTGTGTGGTGATGACATCTAACATATTTTATTAAGTTATATTCGTCATTTCCACTTGCTTTTCTTTACTTTTGCATCTGTTTTTTGCAACTCTTTTCGGAGCGATTACAGAATACCCGTCCACTTTTTAGACTTTTTAAGCTAAGCCTTTCAAACACGGACACGATGTATTAATACATCTATATTTATTCTCAATAGATTAATAATAAATACATTGATAGTCTCATAGTCTAGTAAATGATAGATTTAAATCCCATGGTGGTAAAGGTAGCTACGAGACATACAGTGACTTAGCATGAATAGATTAAATTGTCATAGTGTTAAAGGTAGCTCTATATATTCTAGTGGATACGCATGATACGCAGTCAAGTCGGTTATTTTGAGAACGAGGCATACAGTTAGATTAACATTAGATCAAATTCTCATACTATAGGTAGCTCTATATTTTAGCGGTCAAGTAGTTATTTTGAGATCAAGGCGACAGTTAGTATTAATAGATTAAATTCTCATGCTATAAAGAGCTTAAATAGTTAAATGTGGTGTAATATGTAAATATGTTCCTCACAACCGGACATTGGTGTTTGACAGATTATGATTAATAATTAGCGTCGCTGGGAGAAAAAATTTATATTATAAAGCATATTAAGCATAATAATATTAAACATTAAAAGTCTTGCATGCTATTTCTTTTATTGTATCAATTCGTAATATTGTCTTAGAAATTAGTTTGTGCATATTAGAATAATGCAATAAGATCTGGTATATACATATCCAGTGAAATGTGGCTGGGCTACATGATATGATATTACTAGTGGACGGGTATTCTGCAATACTTCTATTTGTGGAAAGTGGTTTTGATGGTCGCTTTGAATCTTCCAATATTTCCTTGCACGCTAGTTATCTTATACTGATTCTGTTCAATTAGAATGGTATATAATTTTAATTCGCAATAACAGTTCTTGTGTATTTTCGGAACCAGAAAAACAAAGTTTGTAGATTTGCTATAGCATCGCGAAGAAAATCTTTCTACTACGTGGTCGAAGACTGGAATAACGCGGAATGATGGACATATGGTATACCAGTGGGTTATGCAGGGTACGAAGGGATCGATCGATAACGCGCGGAGGCCTGGGCGCGGATCAATGATGCGTCCGACTATCAATGAGGAGTCCGACTGTCTACGGAAAAAAAATTTGCGGCGCCGACGTTAACGAAGGTAGGTTTGTTTTCAATATTGACGTATTGCTTAAAAAGTTGTTCTATGCGTGTTTCCTCAGCAGTTCAGTGTTTCCTTAGTGATTACCCTTTTTATTATACTAAAATTTTTAAATAACAAAGAAAGCAATGTTGTTTGATTGCGAGAATTTGAAATCATTTTAATTCAAACTCAAAGTATTTCGATAAAGGCAGTTTAGTTTCGTAAAGAACATCAGCTTAAAATGTCTTGCGAAGCGTTTTAGGATGAAATTTACTTTAAATTGAAGCTTATATTACGTATAATATAAGCTATATATATATATATATATATATATATATATATATATATATATATATATATATATATATATATATATATATATATATATATATATATATATATATATATATATATATATATATATATATATATATATAAAGATATTACTCGACTGCGATTGGTTGATTTCAGTGCAGTTAATCGCAAATAGCAGTGCAATTTTCTGTAAACACAATGAAATTTTCTGTAATCACAATGAAATTTTCTGTAATCACAGTGCAAAACCTGTAACGAACTGATCTGAT
>CACRXK020010805.1:0-17173 GCA_902702795.2 Paramuricea clavata | reverse complement strand
CGCAGCTAGTCAATGTCAATGCAACTAAGATCGTTTGATACGATGAATTGAATGGTTTGCATGAAAGGACAAAAATTCTGCCAAATGGGCAATGCGGAAAACTTTTAACAGAATATAATAACAACTTCATGGATTCAATTTATTAATTCGATGCGACGTTACGGCAACACACATTTTCGACATTGGCATTGACCGATCATGAGGGATACAACGTCCTAGACGAATTTATTTCTTCTGACCGTTTTAGACCTCAAAGATCCGTCGCATTTCATCGATCGAATTAAACTTTTCTGAGTTAAATACAATGATTGTGCAATATATTAGTCGCTATAAAAACTCCGCGAGCAATCTTGAACGTGTTTCCGGTTATCACAAAGGTAAACAATAGAGCTATTTATAGCCATCATTTATGAATTTTGCACTCCTTCATATTCCTTTTGCCGACAAGTTTTGTTGCGAATAACATAACTTTAAGTATTCTACTTTAACCCTAAAAGTGTTTTAGACACCAGGTAGGTTGCACTTTTGAGAATTTTTAGTTTGAATTTTGTACCTAATCATAAGTTGTTCGGCGAATGAAAATACCGACATCCTTGGATGGAGACTAGTAGGCTTAAAATAAGATGTACTTTCAAATTCTTTCAACATTCTAAAAGAAGAAGAATATGTCTCAATACGCTGAAAAAAGTTTTTAATTTGACGCGAAACTTCCCGAGTTATGATGCACAATTTAACACACATTTGACCGCCGTTTTCGGGGTCAAATTTCAGTGTCGCTGACGTCCAGACAAAAATTCGTCATAACTCAAAAAATAAGAAAAATTTAGAAATTATAATATTAGTTTAATACCTTTTAGGACAAAGGTAGTTCATGGTAAAAATATAAAGGAAATCTAATTTTCAACCTGAAACGCTCTGCATGGTTCTTAGTGAGACAGCCACTTAAAAGCGTAAATTTCCACAGCACAACACTGGTACATGTATACATATACATATACATATACATATACGTATACATATACATATACAACAGCAATCCTTTTATATAAAGAGACATTCCAACTACTGGAAGTAAAATTTAGGGAGACTGTTCAGTGAATTGAAATCTAGTTCTTCTGGGAAAAAATAATAAAAATTAAGTCTTCTGAAATGGCGTTTCCTGCATTTTGGGAAGATGTTGTTATATGTGATCCTATAAATTGCCATTAAGGAACTTCAAAAAAAGGTCAAGACAGACTATTATGTTCCTAAAAACAGTATGTTTATGATTTTTTTTACTATATTTCCTGAATATTCTGAAAAATCTGGAGAATTTTATAAAAATCAGGAGACGAGGAGATTGCATGAATTTTCGAGACTCCCGGTAAAATCGGGAGAGTTGGAATGTCTGTAGTCATATTTACATATTGGTGAAATATCAATGTCCATATATTAGGGATGTCCATGAACTTGTCCCTACGTACAGTAGTTTGAAGCTGAAATATTCATATCTTTTGTATAAGTTATCCCTGTACAAACCAGCTTTTAGTCATTATACAAGAGTTGAATTTGCATTCGTTTGCTTCGCAAGTCGAAACAAACTGAACAAAGTACTAAACCATAAACCTGTGCAATTATCGAGCGTCAGAGTGACATATCCAAGTCTTTTAAACGTCGCATACGAACAAATCTCACTGAGTTTTTTCTACAGAAAGTATTGATCCATTTGATCGATCGCCCTGCTTTGAGAAAAGCTTGAAATGCAAAATTCACGGGGAGGATTGAAGAATTTCGGAGATAAAAACTGTTGGTCTTTGAGTTTCACCTCTAGCATTCCCCCTCCCCCGGTTCAGAAAAGCAACGATTACGTAATGTTGGAGTCACATGACCAGCGTTTACCAGGGCTATGTCGCTGCCTTCAACTCGCGGTTACCCTGGGTACGATGTTGGGGAGGGGGGGGGGGTGAATGCCTCCCAAACGCGCGCCAGCCAGGGACATGGAATCAGCAGTTTGATGACGAATTACAGTCACGCCAAAATTATTGGAAATTAATAGGAAAAACCAAGAAGTCGGCTTTCTGTAATCTGTATAACCCATTCTGTGCCCTGGTTATGATGCGCTACCGCTTATAACTTTTGTTACAACTGGCCTGAAACTTAAAATATTGATTCAATAAGTTTAATATCGATATATGTATTGAAAAAAAGTTATTATTAATGTAAATAAGAAAACTTAAGATTCTCACGCCAATAGGCAATGTTTTTATGAGCGACTGTTCATCGTTATAGTTGCGAGCGACGGTAATATAAACAAGGTCAAGGTTTTTATCGAAAGCGATTGACTGTTAGATTTCCTTTTATACTATTTTATAACTAAATAATGTTTATATTTCCTACAAATTTAGCTTTATTGTAGCTTTGTTGAAAGTATAAAAAAAACATGGAAACAGTGAATTACTCGGCAGGTACAAAACGCAGGTTGCAGGTTGCAGGTTGGAATTTTGCAGGTTGGGAATTTTGCAGGTTGGAATTTTGCAGGTTGGGTATTTTGCAGGTTGGAATATTGCAGGTTGGGGATTTTGCAGGTTGGAATTTTGCAGGTTGCCAGGAACTTTGCAGGTTGATAATGCAAACTTAAAATTACACCACTTTTTTAGTATTCTAGTATAACTTAGTTGTGCATTTATTGCAGTCTGACTCCTTGTCGGCGCTTTTGATATCAACTAATCAGCCTACCCTGTTGCCATGTTCCTAGCCTCTGCTCTAAGGCTAGTGGCCATCATCACAGTAAAACATTCAAAATGACCAGATTGGCTTGAACCTACAGGGAAATGAATGTTTTGATTGTGGCGAGGTGCCTACATGACCTGGCGGCGTTTATACTAGAATATTGTTAAAAGTTAACTAACTCTCGACTAATGATACGGTAATTGGGGGCTTGAATGGACTTCTCATAAGTGGGTGCAGAAGAGAGACACCTCATTCAGGCATTTTCTGAACTGCCACCACGTCATGTAGGCTCCTCACAACAATCGAAACATCCGTCCCCCTGAAGGTCCAAGCCAATCTGGTCATTTTGAATGTTTTCACAAGGGTGATGGCCACTCCTTAGAGCAGAAGCTAGGAACATGGTAGCAGGATAGGCTGATATTAAAAGTGCCGACAAGGAGTCAGACTGCAATCAGTACACAATTAAATTATACTAGAATACTTTATAGTGGTGTAATTTTAAGTTTGCATCATCAACCTGCAAAATTCCTGGCGACCTGCAAAATTCCAACCTGCAAAATTCCCAACCTGCAAAATTCCCAACCTGCAAAATTCCAACCTGCAACCTGCAACCTGCGTTTTGTACCTGCCGGTGAATTACTACAGATTGAAAATAATTATTAAACTATATGATTGAAATTATCGACGTAGAATGCTATTTCGATAGATATTAAATTTCAATAGTATTAATGAGAATTTTGTTTGATATTTTTAATATATTTCATGTTATTTACAAAATGTACTGTAGTTTTGAAGTTTTGCACACAATATAATCAATGTGAGCACAATGACTCCGTTTCAATTTGAGCATATATAAAAAAATGAGTATTTTGATAGCGTAGCCTTCATGATATAGATATTAAACGCCTGATAAATAATCATTCATTGCGAGCGCAACTGTTCCAAAATCGCAACAAATAACAGAAGGTAATTAAAACCAGCAAAGCTTTACCTACCTTGATCAGTTTTTCTAAGGCGCTCAATTATGTAAATTTTCCGCGAACAATCAAACATTTTTCTTTGCCTTTCCTTGACTAAAGTAAAACGTGCATGAGTGATGAAAATGGTCCTCGGAAAACTCGGTATTTGTCGTATTTTACGAATATGCCACGTGACCGGTACGCTCACCACCGCTCACCGCGACACGAAATTTAGCGCTATATGAAATGTTGCATGTTGCATGCCATATATGGCATGCAACAAAAAACTAATGTTGATATCGAAAAATAAATACTGGCACTATCGATATTATACGATATTTTTGATACTCTTGAAAGTCACTAAATCTTGACTTTTGTCAAACTACACAACATCATAAGAAACCATTGTAGAAAAAAAGCGCTCACGCTCGAGCAGAAGTTGAAAAGTGTGCAACTGAATCACATACTCCATTGATTTTGATGCTTTTGGACGTGACGCAGATGAGCGACTTCCAGATCTAGAAAGACAAACTTTACAACGGAGTATGGAGAAGTTTTGGGATCCTTTGAAAGGCGAACGCGAACTACAATTAGATCGTGTATGGAGTGTTGATCGCCAACCTATTTCAGAAAGAAATATCCCCGGGGTGGACCATATTGGTCATTGGTCTCATCTGAATGGTATTGACTTCCCCGAGCTCGATAACAAAGAAGTCAGTATCTTGATGGAAGTGACGTTCCGGAAGTTCATTGGACATTGGAGGAAAGACGGGGAGGACCTAAAGAACCATTGGCAGTTCGTACCATACTTGGTTGAACGCTGTTTGGTCCTATGGGAAGTGGAACTAACACGGAAGAAAATGTTAATTTCGTACAGATCAATCATGGTGAAGAAATAACACATCAGTTAGAACGATTATATAACAGTGAGTTCAATGATTTACCTTTGAATGGAGATAAACCTATGTCGATCGAGGACTGTGGCGCTCTCACTATTATGGAAAAGTCTGTACGAGGCGATGGTCACTATCAAATATCTCTACCGTGGCGTTATAGTCCACCGTGTTTACCAGACAACAAATTATTGGCTGAGAAGAGACTCCAACAACTTCAAAGGCGATTAAAGTATGATGAACACCTGAAACAAAAATACCGGAATGTTATTGATGATTATGTCGTCAAAGGTCATGCCAGAAGAGTTCCTGAAGCTGAGATTGATTCGAGTGATAAACCCCTTCGGTAGAAGCCAGGAAAGCTCAGAGTCGTGTTTGACTGTTCGGCACGATATAAAGGAAAATCGCTCAAAGATCAGCCACTAAATGGACCAGATTTAACAAATTCACTTGTTGGGGTTCTACTTCGCTTCCGTCAGGAATCGATTGCTATGATGTCAGATGTTGAACAGATGTTTTATCAAGTCCTCGTAGATCCAAAAGACCAGGATGCCTTCAGATTCTTGTGGTGGCCAAAAGGTGATCTGAAAGCGAAAGCAGAAGAATTCCAAATGCTGGTGCATTTGTTCGGTGCCACCTCATCGCCAAGCTGTGCAAATTTTGCATTAAGGAAAACAGCCGAAAACAATCGAAAGAATTTTGACTTATCAGTTATCGAGACAGTAAATCGTAATTTTTACGTCGATGATTGTCTATAATCAGTAGCGACGATTGAAAGAGCACTTCACTTGGTAAAAGAATTACCACGGTTTCTGGAACGAGGGGGATTTAATCTTACGAAGTGGGTGTCGAATCGTCGAGAAGTTACTACCGCCATACCAGTAGAGAAAAGAGTTTCTGTGGTCGATTTAGATTTGGAGAAATCGCGGATAGATCGAGCCTGGGGAGTTCACTGGGACATAGATAACGATACGTTTGGCTATAAAGTTGGAAAACGTGAGGCTGTTGATACGTGAAGGAAGATTTTGTCATTAGTGTCATCAATATACGATCCTTTGGGTATTTCTTCGCCATTGTTGTTACCAGCCAAGAAGATCTTACAAGACCTGATAATCTACCTGGTCTTGAGCAACTTGCTATTCCACGTTGTTTGAAACCCGAAACCTTGGGTAGACTTTCTTCCATCCAGTTACATTATTTTGCTGATGCTTCGGAGATCGGATATGGGGTAGTTTCGTATCTTCGTTTGGTCGTCGTGTCGAGATCCATACATTGCGTCCTCCTGATGGGAAAGTCACGTGCTACACCGCTAAAACTACTTACTATCCCAAGATTGGAACTTTCTGCAGCACAGTCGCAGTTAAGGTGGCTCCCTACAGTTTTAGGTCTGTATCGCCGAAATTTTGTGTGTCTATCGCGGAGATTAGTAGTGCTACACGCAACACGCATGGTCGACGTTGCACGTGTGGCGGGCTTTTTAAAATTGCGTCGTGATATACACGCGCGAGCCTTCGTGGGATTGTCGGCTGGTCGCGCGAGGAAATTGAAATCCTGATTTTTGTGACGTCACATAGATAAAAATAAATGTATTTTTCTCGTGTTTCCTTCGGTAAAATTTTTTAAAACTTCACACACTTTCCTGTAATCTTGAAGTGCGTAAAAATTGTGCAAGTTTTAAGAAAATCGTACGAGCAGAATTTTTTTTATTCCAAAAATAGGGCTTTTTGAGGATTAAAAAAAATTTTCGTACAATTTTTTTTAAATGCTATCATTTGAAGTTATTATAGATAAGATTACTGTGTGCAAAAAATTGAAAGGTTTTACCGAAGAAATTTTCAAAAAAATTATCAAAGAATCTGCAACTTGGCCCGTTTTGTATCTGCGAATGCAGATATATTGCTATCGTGCGCGTACCGGAAGTTTGTAAGCGTGCTCATAGCCAATCAGCGACAGCGTATTGTTATATCTGTGTATTTATATTGTGTTATATATATGTGTGCGCAGTAATCCGTGAACAGAATATATTAAATATCAGTGAACAAAAGCATGCAAATAAGTGTGACTGTGGCTGTCGAGCGGCAAGTTTGTTAACTTGCTCGCCGTAATTTTAAACTAGAATGTATTTTCTACGACAGCATCAATCTTAAATAACCTTAAACTACTAGAAAATACATACATGCAAAAACCCTCGCCTTGCTGACGAAACCATTGTATTTTCCGAACATGAAGTATCTAAAGTTGTTTTCATGGTAACACGATAATTTTTGAAGAATATTCTTACAAATGAAAAATCGCCTAAAAATATCACTTTTAATTACAAAATTATCAATTTCCCAACATATTTATGTTAGGTATGTTATTATACGTAATATAAGCCTCAATTAAAGGTAAAATTCAACTACAAACGCTTCGCAAAACGTTTTAAGTGTTCTTTATAAAACTAAACTGCCTTTAATTAAATGGCTTTATCGATAAACCTTGAGTTTGCAATAAAATGATTTCAAATTCTCGCTTGCAAATAACTTTGCTTTCTTTTTTATTTAAAAAATTCAATATAATAAAAAAGGGAATCAATATTTATAAAGATACACTGAAATTATATGCTGTCTTGTTTTAATAATTGTTTCATATACGCAAAAGCCGTCGGGTTTTATTAATTAAAGCCATTATAAATTAAATCAATATTTAAAACAAACTTACCTTCGTTGACGTCGGCTCCCTTCTTTTAGCCGATTTCGCCCTTTCTTTCTTGAAATTTACAAAATCTTGCACAAATGCGAGCAAAAATGAAATATATTTGCAAGAAATTTATCAATCATCAAATCAAGAAATGTTTGCTATTTCGCTGTCGTCATGCAGTCGTTATAATGCAAATTTAAGTTGGACCAATCAGTGTCCGCTATTCATTACAGTCCGCCATATTTTTGAGATCAGTGAGGATGACCACCCATCGTTGGTCACCCACGCCCGCGATAATTGATGAACTTTAGACTTCCCTAATGCTTTCGTTTCCCCGGGTGTAAATAGCCGGGGGGAATTAGTACCCTCGCACGGCGCTTCGCGCCGTCGGCTCGGGGATAAAGTTTTAAATTTATCTCGGGTATAATTAATTTAGCTTATAAAGAACTTGGTACGTAACATTTTGGCGACCCCGCCAGGACTACAAAGATGAACACTCGGTCTACGAGGAGAGATTTTTCAGACGATGAAGAACCCGACCTGAATGAGCGTAAACAAACCGGCAGCATTTTAGACGAGTTGATTGAGCAGCGACTGCGAGCAGTTATCGAGCAAAACGACGTACATATGTAACAGGCAGAGAGATTCAATCAAATCATAAGTCAGTATGAGGAAAGAATCGGGAAAGTCGAGGAAAAACAAGAGAATCTCGTCACAAGTGTAGGGAAAGTAATCGGCGGTATTGCTGCTCTGGTTGAAAGAATAGAGACAATCGAAATGCGGGATAAAGCGTGGGATTTTAACGAGAGCAAAATCCAGGCAGTTAGTGCGGAACTAACGACTCGCGTTCAAGCACTATTCACGAACGAATTAAAGTCGGCTATCCACACATCATGCTCCGTCTCACTATTACCCACGGTTATATTCAACTTACCGCGTCCTCGTACAGGTGCAGTTTCTCCAGTAACTGTCCTTAAAACTGTCTCTGTTGGTAGAATCTTACCACTTCTTAACTCAATCACGTCCGGACGAACAATTGTGATGTTTGAACCAGTGTCCATTACACACTTACACCACCGTCCTTCTATCTTAGCATCCACCAGCAAGGTATCTCCAACAGAGGAAGTTTTAACCACAAACTCAGGAGCATTTTCATTGTTCTTTTTAGCTGCCCTTCGCTCCTTAAGAGCAGCTAAACGGCGTTTCCCAAATTTCCTTTGGAAGCCTCGCCCGTTCTCGTTTCTTTACGGGCAAGCGTCGGAACCTCGTCTCTAGCGGATTCGTCGTTTGTATTTTTAAAGTCACGTGCCGGACTACGTTTCGGGCACTCGTGGCGGAAATGACCTTCTTCTCCACATTTCCAACATTTTTAGGTCACGTGGCTCTTTATTTCGAGGTGATTTCTGACTTACGTTTCTACGATCTCTCATCAGAACTTCCAATTTTTTCGTCGATTGCGCAATTTGATTACTGGCGGCTTCCATTCTTGGCGATATCGAGTGTAGTCGTAGTTGTACTCCGTGGTGTGAACTCACTTTGTACTTTTGTCTCACGTGAAACACGCATCCTTTGTTGACGATTGGCAAGGTGGAAAGATTCTAACTCGAGAGCCAATTTGGCTCCAACGCTCTTTGCAAGGTTTGCGCTCTTTCTTGACAGAGACGCAGGCGCATATCGTCGTCAGGTAAGGAATCGACAAACTGATCACGAGCTAGTGTCAATTATTGTTGGAGGAGCATCCGCATAAGCCAACCGAGCAAGCCTTTCTATATCCTCGGCCAACGCAGGTAACCCTTCATCACGTTGTCGGACTCGATTTTTGAACTTTACTTTAGAAATCCCTGTACGGTGTGACGTGCCAAATCGACTAGCCAGAGCAGTTACTAAAGCTCGATAATCTTGTCTACGGTCATTGGATAAATTGGCCAACACTTGCAATGCCGTTCCCTTGAGACTGGTTGCCAAGAAGGATGCCTTTTCCATATCGTCCCATCCGTTCATTTCTGCTATTATGCAAAATTGGGCATAGTAAGCCTCCCATGAAGTTTGCCCATCATATAAATTGGGTTTACGAACTAGGTTGCCAACCCTTGATGTTGAAGCGGGATCTCTAGCACTCATACTTTGCGCTAACGGGTGATGCGTCCAATCTTCGTCACTTTTATACATCGGCGTAGCCATTGGGGTTGAAATTCTTGGTTCTTTCGGGGTTGGTCGATTTGTCTTGATTTCAGTGTGCTCTGTCATAGACGTCAGAGATGCCTTTAGACTCAACATTTCGTTTTCCAGGCGTTTAATTTTTTTCGAAAGTTCTTGGTTTTGATACTCCAATTCTCCAACATATCTCCTGACACTTGTACCATAGTTGAACAGGGAATTATCGGATTGGATTATCTAATGGCTAACAATTGTCAGGTGAATCTTGCAGGGAAGTTGCTGTTGGTAGGAGATGACGAAGTTCCTTTGGTCGGTCAAGTGCGACCGGTGGTGAATGGATTGACTCGAATTGTTGTTCGAAGAACAGTTGCTGTACCAGCGATGAGTGAAGCAATTATCCCTGGAAAGCTGAAGAAGTGCGGTGAACAACGCACTTGGGCAGTTCTAGAATCCGTGGCAAACTCGAAACGTAACCTACTAGTGGCTAGAACACTGGTTGACCTGTCTGCAGATGATTTACCGATAAGAGTTATGAATTTAACGAATGGTTATATTTCATTGAAGAAGGGGACAGAAATAGCAACGTGTGAACCTGTTGCGTGTGTTAGAAATTTGGAACATCAACCTTCCAAAGAAGAAGATTCGGCAACAATCCATAAAGACAAAGGAGGATTTGTACATCTTGTGGATTTGTACCGTCGAAGAAAGACTTTTATTGGAGAAGGACACAAAACTCAATTGATTGAATTGCTTAAAGAATTTCAGGATATGTTTTCAAGTGGATCAAATTATTTAGGTAGCACAAGCATAACAACGCATAAGATTGATGTTGGAGAAGCAATTCCAGTCAAACAACGACCAAGGAGACTTCCAATAAAGCAGAGGGAGGAATCAAACAAGTTAATTGAAGAAATGCGAAGCCAAGGCGTGATAGAGCGTTCACAAAGTCCCTGGACCTCTCCTATAGTTCTAGTTAAGAAGAAAGATGGGAGTAAAGGATTCTGCGTGGATTATAGAAGGTTAAATAAGGTAACCAAACGTGATTCATATCCTCTCCCGCGTGTAGACACAACTCTTGATGCTATCAATGGTTCGAGGTGGTTCTCAACATTAGACTTGAAGAGTGGGTATTGGCAGGTGAGAATGGAGGAGAGCGACAAAGAGAAGACCGCATTCACAGCTGGTGAAGGTTTGTGGCAGTTCATTGTTATGCCTTTTGGCCTTTCGAATACCCCGGCAACGTTTGAGCGACTTATGGAGCGTGTACTTCAAGAATTGCTGTGGACGGTGTGCCTAATATATTTGGATGATGTCATCGTGCATGCAAGAACATTAGCTATTCAATTTTCTAATCTTCGAACTGTTTTTCAAAGGTTACGAGAAGCAGGATTAAAGTTGAATCCGAAAAAGTGTCATCTTTTCCAAAGAACCGTCCGTTATCTTGGACATATCGTGAGTGGTTCGGGTATCGCAGTTGACGCAGGAAAAACTGATACGGTCTCTAAGTGGCCAGAACCAAAGAACAAGACATAAGTTAGAAGTTTTCTCGGATTGTGTACGTATTATCGAAGATTCGTTCCTCACTTCGCAGACGTTGCCCGACCTCTACATCGACTAACCGAAGAGAATTGTGAGTTTGCGTGGACGGAGGAATGTCAGAGATCGATCGAGAAATTGAAACAATTGTTAACATCAACTCCGATTTTGGCTTATCCTAATTTAGACGGCGAGTTCTGTCTGGACACGGATGCATCGGATTCTGCAATTGGTGCTGTTTTATCACAGAAACGAGAAGATAGAAGAGAGGGTCATCGCTTATTTTAGTCGAACTTTGACCAGATCGGAGAGGAATTATTGCGTGACAAGAAAAGAACTGTTGGCGGTGGTCAAGGCAATTGAACACTTCAACTATTATCTTCATGGGCTGAAATTCCGAGTGCGAACAGATCATTCGCCATTGCAGTGGTTGATGAATTTTATGGAACCGCAAGGCCAAGTGGCTCGATGGATAGAGAAACTCCAAACTTATGATTTTATCGTTGAACATCGATCTGGGTCTGCCCACAGAATGCTGATGCTTTGTCCAGACGTCCCTGCTTTGAGGAAGACTGCAAGCAATGTACGTTATGAAGAGAGATTTCAGCTAAAAACAGTTAGCAGAGTGACAAGACCTGTTATCAAAGAATCCGAAACAAATCGGGGATCAGTAGAGAAAGATAGCGAAACACTTCCGGTTGACGTGGATAAGTGGAAGGAGAAACAAGGTGAAGATGGTAACATGAAGTCGTTAATCGAGGCGTTGAAAGATGGGAAAAAAAGGCCGCGGTGGGCAGTTGTTACGCCTTTCGGGAAGAAACGAAGACACTGTGCACAATGGGACAGTCTTCGTTTGGTCGATGGAATTATGTATCGGGTTTGGGAACATCCAAGGGCTAGTGACGAGACCTTGCAAATTGTGGTACCTAAAGCTCTACGAAAACAGATATTTGACTTGCTGCATGATTCGAAAACGGGAGGACATTTTGGCATCAATAAAACAATCGGAAAGATAAAAGCAAAATTTTATTGGCCGAAGTTACGAGATGATGTTAAAAAGTGGTGCGCTCAGTGTGATTTATGTTCTGCGAGAAAGGGTCCGTCGAGGAAGATAAAGGCGCCATTAGCTTCCTACGTGGTGGGATCGCCAATGGAACGAGTGGCTGTAGACGTCTGGGACCGTTACCAGTTTCGGAGAATGGCAACAAGTATATTTTTATCGCTATGGATTACTTTACAAAATGGCCGGAAGCATATGCACTTCCCAACCAGAAGCAGAAACAGTAGCGAAAGTATTGGTGGATCAATTCGTTTCTCGTTTTGGGACGTCTGTTGAATTACACTCAGACCAGGGGAGGAACTTTGAGTCTCGGGTATTTTCTGAAATGTGTAAATTGCTTGGAATAAAGAAAACTAGAACTACGCCTCTACACCCCCAGTCCGACGGAATGGTGGAACGGTTTAATCGAACTATAGAACATCAGTTGGCAATTTTTGTAAACGAGAATCAGAAAGATTGGGATGAACATATACCTCTGTTCCTGATGGCTTATCGGAGAGCTACCCACGAGTCAACGGGACTCACACCAGCACAGGTGATGATGGGACGAGAATTAAGAGTCCCTTTGGATTTGCTGATGGAGATTCCTTCTAAGAAGAATTACGTGAAAAAGTTGTCTTACGTGGAAAAGTTGGAGGAGAGTATGGATATTGCACAATGTTTTGCACGGAAACGGTTGAGGATCACGACAGATCGGATGAAAACAAGGTACAATATTAATGCTACGGCGGTAACACTGAGCGTTGGAACCCCTGTATGGCTGTACAGACCACAGCGAAAGAAAGGACTATCTCCTAAACTATCCAAGCCTTGGGTCGGTGCGTATGTTATTCTGAAACGAATTAACGATTTGGTATTATAGGATTCAACTTTCGAGTGGCAGTAAACCAATGGTGGTGCATCGTAACCGTCTAAGAGAGTACGTTGGTGAGAATGTGCCCCAAGTTTTGTCAAGGGAAGAGGTAGTCGAAGTCAGGGTTGAAAGGGAACAGACGGCGCTGAGAAGAAGTACCAGAGAACGAAGAACACCAGTACGGTTGGAAATTTAGAGAAAAGGGAGTTTGGAACAATAACTTTCTTCAAGATAAACGTAACTGTATGACTGTGTCTGTGAGAGTAAAGTCCACCCGGGACGGGTTGGGACTTAAGAGGGGGAGTGTGTTATATGTGTGTATTTATATTGTGTTATATGTATGTATGTGCAGTAAACCGTGAACAGAATATATTAAATATCAGTGAACAAAAGCATGCAAATAAGTGTGACTGTGGCTGTCGAGGGCAAGGTTGTTAACTTGCTCGCCGTAATTTTAAATAAAGTTTTGGGTTTATCTCGGGTATAATTAATTTAGCTATATTTTATATATTTGATATTTGATGTTTATTGAAACTCTCTTGCAGTATATTTACACTGAATTAACGCGTCCAAAGTATTACTAAAACTATATTTACATAAATACATACAACTGTTAAAACTATGTATAAACATTAAAAATATTTAAAAGTAAAAAATTGTTCAGATCTTAAAGTTCTGCATTTAGTTGTGTTCTTAAATAAAATAGTATTGTCTTGCCCATTTCGTAGGCTATACCTGCATTCGCTCATCTTGTGTTTTGGCAGCATAAAATGTAGGGGATGATCCTCCTTCTTCATTTTAGTCATATATTTTTTACTTAACAGTTCGCGTCTGCTCTCCAATGTTGGTATCTGTGCCATCATCATCGCCTCGTTATAATTGTCTATGGAAGGGAAGATGATTCGAAGTGCCCTTGTCTGTATTGATTCTATCCTTTCACTTAAATAGTCAGGAATCGCTTGCCATATTGGAACAGCATATTCCAATACGGGTCTGATAGTAGTTAGATACACTTTTAGTATATTCCTTTGCTCAACGCCAGCTCTACGAAGTACGCGGAGGGAATTTTTGTAGATATAATCAACATGTTTATTCCACTTGAGATCCTCACTCAATTGAACTCCAAGTAATTTATAATTGGTTACCCTTTCTACTACGTTACTGCCTATTACAAAAGGCCTCATTATGGAGTTATTATTATTCATAAAATTAATTACCATCTCCTTGCATTTAAGTGGGTTGAGACTCGTGTTATGATTTACCGAGAATTGATGTAATTCATCTACCGTATGGTTCAGATAACTAATTGAGTTCCTGGGAATAATCTCTAGCGCAGCTGTGTCATCGACAAACTTTGTCCTTAAATGCCAGTCAGATATTAGCTTATTTGTCATAACCGAGAAAAGAATAACACCAAGTTTAGTTCCCTGAGGTATACCACCATTTGGGGATTTCCAGTCTGACAAAGTCCCCCCCTATTCTGACAGCGTGTTTTCTATTAGAAAGAAAAGCGTTAATCCAATTATATAAAACAGGATGAATATCCAATTCCATCAGCTCCTTCATGAGAATATGGTGGTCAATACGGTTTGAACGCTTTGCTAAAGTCGGCAAAAAAGAAACGAGCACAAGCATTTCCACTATCGAGGGCCTCGTAGACGGGTTGAAGCAAAAATAGTAGTGCATCCGTAGTGGAGTGACCCTTTCGTGTCAGCTGTGATAGAAGTCTCCTACAGAAAAATCCCTCCATAATTTTAGCCAAATTGCATGTTAGGGATATTGGACGTGTAAGGATATGACGTGACTCATGCATGCGAGCACATGGGACGTCGAAGGAACGTTGGACAAGGACTGAGTATAGTTGAGTTATCAAGTAAAGTTAAATGTAGTTTATACGGCATAAGATAAATAAAATATATAACGTTACATGGTGTCAGAAAAGGGATTTTAATCAAAGATACAAGAACACGAAATGGCAGAACAAATCCCAGCCCCAAAACCGTTGAAACTCGATGGAAATGCAGCTGAAAATTGGCGGCGTTGGAAGAAAGCCTTCGAGCTATACATGACCGCTACTGAGAAAGACAAAAAGTCGCAGAAAATACAGTGTGCAACGTTTTTGACCTTGGCTGGCGAAGCAGCGATTACAGTTTACGAAACACTCACGTTTGAAGATACAGAAAAAGATAAAATCGAGCCGTTAGTAGCGAAATTTGAAGCGTATTGTCTTCCAAAAAAAATGTCACGCACGAAAGGCATGTGTTTAACTTGAGGAAACAAAAGCCTGACGAATCGGTAGAGCAGTTTGTGACGGAACTGAAACGATTAGCAAAGAACTGTGAGTATGGAGAACTTACAAACTCGATCGTTAAAGACAGGATTGTCGAAGGAATCAGCAATGACAGAACTCGAGCACGGCTTCTTCGAGAAAAAGATTTATCGCTAGAAAGGTGTATGGACGTGTGCAAAGCAGCAGAAGTTGCCGACAAGCATATGAAAACCTTAACAGATAAGTCACGTAAATCGGAAGAAATTGATGCAGTTTATAGTCGAGGAAGGAATTATCGAAGAGAAACGCATTCAGGATTAACGGGCAACGGCGGTAAAGATCAAAAATTTTATAACAACAGATTAAATTGCAGCAGATGTGGTCAGGGAAACCATAGTTATGATAAATGCCCAGCTGTGGGAAAAGAATGTAGAAATTGTCACAAGAAAAATCATTTTATGAGTCAATGTAGAACCCGAGACAAAGAATTGCCAAAATATCCAAGAAAACATCGAGTCGATGCGGTAGAGAACAACGGTAAACAAGAGAGGGACGCTGAACCAAGTAGTGAGTCTAGTGACGAACATGAATTCTATGTTTATTCGACGGAAACGACCGCTGACAAGTCAGATCCATGGATACTTCCATTGGAAGTAAACAACAGTATAGTTACTTTTAAAGTAGACACTGGCTCGGATGTCAATGTAATGAGTTATAACGAGTTTAAGACACTTCAGAACAGACCGAAGTTGAAACAATCGAAGACTAAACTGAAAGCATACAACGGGGGAGATGTTCAAGTGCAAGGTCAGTGTATTTTATCCTTAAAGTTGAAAGAGAAATCGGTGAAAGCGCTGTTTTTAATCAGCCCTGATGATGTTAAACCTATTTTGGGAAGGGAACTTTCTGAAAAGTTAAATCTTGTGAAAAGAACATTTTCTATTGAGCAGTCGAACAGTTCGAATAATTTAACGGGCAGCAGGTATAACAATGCAAAACTAAGTGAGAAATATGCTGACTGTTTCGAAGGACTAGGCTGTTTACCTCATACTGTAAAAATCGAGTTAAGAGATGATGCAACACCAGTTGTTGAGCCTTGTCGCAAAATACCCTTCGCGCCGTATGATAAGCTCAAAGACGAACTACAACAAATGGAAGCTATGGGCGTGATTGAAAAGATCGAAGAACCGACTGAGTGGGTTAACTCATTTGTGCCAGTTACTAAGCCAAATGGAAACTTACGTGTTTGCTTAGACCCAAGAAACTTGAACAAATCAATAAAACGTGAACATTTCAAGTTACCTACACGAGACGAAGTTACAGCTCAATTTGCAAATGCCAAGGTATTTACTAAACTAGATGCCTCAAATGGGTTTTGGCAAATGAAGCTTGAAGACGAAAGTACTAATTTATGTACTTTCAATACCCCTTTTGGGAGATACAAATACTTACGACTCCCATTTGGAATCTCCAGTGCCCCAGAGATTTATCATAGAACCATTAACTCTTTGTTTAGTCACTTAGAAGGCGTAGATACTTCTATGGATGACATCATCATTTATGGATCAACCCCACAAGAACATGATCAAAGGTTGGAAGCAACAATGAAAGTTGTGAAAGAAGTTGGACTGAAACTTCAAAAAGCAAAATGCGAAGTGGGTGTACAACAGTTGACTTACCTGGGGGACACAATTTCGGCTGAGGGATTGAAACCTGATCAGAGAAAAGTTGAGGCAATCCAGAACATGGAAAGACCTGGAAACAAAACAGACCTCCAGAGATTCCTAGGTATGATTAATTATCTTGCTAGATACATACCAGATTTATCCACTAGAACAATGCCATTAAGAAAGTTGTTAGACCAGAAGGTGTTGTGGATGTGGGACAATGAGCAAGAGAAAGCATGGAAAGAATTGAAGGAACTTGTTTCAAGCGAACCTGTGTTAAAGTTCTACGATCCAAACAAGCCCATAAAGATTTCAACCGATGCAAGTAGGAGTGGCTTAGGAGCAGTACTGCAGCAGCTACATGGTGAAAATTGGCTTCCAGTAGCATATG
>CACRXK020010804.1:2066-17173 GCA_902702795.2 Paramuricea clavata | reverse complement strand
TTTTCCTGGCTTTATTATATCACATTATACAACGCTAACAGCTTGAAAATTCCACTCAACTATGTAATTTTTGTTAGTCTTGTTTAAGGTAAATGCTTTTCCATTTAAAAATAAACATAAAAGCCATATTTTCCACGCGAACGCAACTTTTACTTTATGTAGCGCGGCGCCATGTTTGAAGCAATCTGTGACCTTACTTCTTTAAACTAAATTGCTTTAAACTGATTGGTTGATTTAATCCACCAATCAGATCAGTTTGTTACAGATTTTTGCACTGTGATCACAGAATAGAAAATAGTCTATTTTCTATTCTGTGTCTGTGATTACAGAAAGTTGCACTGTGATTACAAAAAATTGCACTGTGATTACAGAAAATTGCACTGTGATTACAGAAAATTGCACTGCTGTTTGGGATTAACTGCACTGAAATCAACCAATCACAGTCGAGTAATATCTTTATGTATATTATTATTGTTTTAATAACACAACAAATATTTATCAATTATTGGACGAGGCTGAGCAAAGTATCGTGATTTGTCGGTGGCGAGCAGATCAATTATTTGCCGATGCCGAAGGCAGAGGCAAATAATTGATCTGCGAGCCACCCACAAATCACGATATTTTGCGAGAACCGAGTTCAATAATTGTTTTATCATTCACTTATAAAGCTTCGTTTTATCTTTCGTTTAAATATATAAGTTCGCCGTCTCTCTTTCTTGCTTCTGCATAAAACTTGCGAAGGACGTTGGCAAGAGTTTCTTTTGAGCCAACTAGATCGTCTTCGTTGATTTATCTTGCTTCTAAATGTTGATTTATCTTGCTTCTAATTTTTATTTTCCGCGTTTTTTTCTTCAAGTAAGCAACACAACTCATGCCCAGACTATTATTTGTAGCTGAGCAACGTTTTTAACAAATGCGCATGCTCAGACTATTATTTGCACGCAGTTATTTGCAGGTAAATTAACCAATCAAAATTGAGAATACTATAAAGTGAATGATAATTATTACTTGATAATTGTTTAAAATATTCTTGTATATCAGATAAAGATCGGATGCTCATGTTTTAACTAGTACATAATGACAACATACAGGGTGTTTCAAAAATCAGCCATAACCTATTGCAGTAGTCATTCGCTTATGCGACACAAATGATCCTCAATGAATAGAGCTGTCTAAATTACCACAATAAATTACGGTTAATTTGAATTTGAAAGAGTATACTTTTTTATGAGACACCCTGTAGAATGACAACATAAAATATGACAACATCGACTTGATTTTTAGTTTTTTTAATAACAAATATTTATTACTTGATAATTGTTTAAAATTTTCTTTGTGACTGTCTTTCTTTGTTTCTTTCATCTTTTCTGATGCTTCACTGAAGGTTTTCGGAAACCATTCTTGTTCTTTACCACTTGTTGGCTCCTCAGTATTCTATTGCCGGCCTTGGGTTGAACTCGTAAAACAGGCATGTTCAGGTTAACGTACAGATCGTGCGAAACGGTTTCATTTGATAGACAGGAGCGATCGGATGCCTTGAGATGGTTATACAAGCTAATGAGCCTTTCTACATTAGTACTCTCCCCTTGACATGTAAAATTGTCTGGCGTTAGACGGTAAAATAATAAAGTAGGGTGCATCAAGGAGCTTTGCCACTTAAAGGGTTAACAGGATGCATGGGCAGAGTATAATAACTAAAAGTAGGGTTTTGAAAACACATCTAAAGGTATGTTAAAATTTGGACAAAAAGGTGTGTTAAATCAACACCTTTTGTAGAGTGTACATAGCTAATGTTAGTCTCCTATGCAGACCTACTTTAGCGGGTTTGGGCCCGCCACGTACGGTCTGCTTACTTTGGCTAGCAATTCGCCTTCCCATTGTATTCTATTAGCCAATAGCATTCAAATACACTAGACACGCCCACTTTGAATGTCAACTGTAAAGTGTAAACAAGGAGCGTGCGATAATCGAATAATATACGCTATATATACGTATTTAAATGGCCATAAATGTGAACAGATCGAGTTTTTTTATCAATAGCAGTCGAAGTAGAAAATATTGAATATATTTCCAACGAATGTACGCGATAGGTCGAAGACTTAAATGTATATAAAACTATTCACTGGTAATACTTGTTTTGAACTTGACGCGACTGCGTGACGGCATGTATATTCAATATATTATATATACTATAAGTTTCCGAACGTTCAATATCAGAGCGACTTTTGTAATTACGATTTTATTAAACTTTATAAACTGGCTAGTCATATACAAACTTAGAAACCGAAATGTGCAATGAATCAATTCAGTATTTTATATAGGCTGGATTCTGTATTATAAATTTTCATGCAATTAGTATTTATAAATCTATGATCTACACCTGCAGTATTAAAATGTACACTGTAACTTTATAACTTTGTCTTGACGTCTTTGTCCAGTATTAACCGTGTTACAGTAACACCTGCAAACGCTTGTAAAGTAATAAAAACATCGCGAAATATTTTAGGTGATATTGTTTGAGTTTTAATACTACACTGTCTAGTCTGTCTGTTCAAAACAATAGCTCGATAAATTCTAACAGTATTTCTGTATTTCAATTCTAACAAATTCCATATTGTAAATTTGTAGACTGGTATATATGTATAACAAATCACAAATCTCTCAGCTCTCGCAGATAATCGGTTTAAGATATGAATACGTACAAATGAAGATATGAAATGTTCAAAATTATAAAATGTTTTGGACGACCCAAGCCTCAAGGTCAAAGGTCAAGCCCCACAATTTTCGTGGGTAAAGCTGTGATTGGCTAATTTTGAGGAAAGGAATTCTTGGCCAAAGTAAGCATACCTTACGTGAGGGCTCAGCCCGCTAAGTAGGTATGCGTAGGAGACTAAGCTAATGTAGGTAGATAACTTTTTCTTTTTGTGTATATCTTCAGACTGTACATGACCTTCAACAAAGCGAAATGTTTGGTAGACAAATACTGGATGATGAGATATCGTCAATGGGACGAAATAACGCCGTATGTACATGCAGTTATCCTTTTTCTAATTAAACAATGCATTTATTGTATTTATAAAATTTAATGTTTTTTATAGAAGTTGGAAAGCGAAAGAGCCTCAAAGGCCGAATTGCAAAGGGAACTGCAGGAAACAAAGAAGGATATCATTTTTGGAGGTGTTGGAGATGTCGCGCTTGTACTGCTAAGAACTGTAAGTTGTGAGAACGTGAGCTTCTAGGATAAAGATAATTGAAAGTAGCGATAGAATTCGCCGCAAAAAGTTGGTACGGTTCCGTCTTTTTCTTGGTGAACGCTTGCGACGAACCACATTATTGCCACTGAATTCTCTTTAGAAAACCGGGTTTACATTTCAAAAGAAGAACTTTTAATATCCTATATTTTTTATAGATATATACAGTCAATATATAGAGGATATTAGACGGTTGCGAAGAGATATGGATTTCATGTTCGAGTGGCAAAAACAGTATCTCACGAGTGAACGCAGCGAACGAGTGAGATATTGTTTTTGACACGAGAACATAAATCCATATCTTCTCGCATGTTCTGTTTATTATATGGACTTACTGAGAGTGACAAAAATACATACAAAGACGACATGTAAATAAGCACGAGAAAGACCAATATAAAAGCGATATTTTTTAAAATTATAGTGCAAACATAAAACTAGAATAAATATTACTTATCTCATGTCTTTTAAATGTTTTCGTTTTATTTCCAACGTTAATTTCGTTTTAAATACGAACCAAAGACCATTTGTATTTTCAAATACAATAACAATGAAAATGGCGGGAAATTTTCGAACTTCGTATGTCACTCGCAGAGGTGAAATACGGAAAATACGCGCACCTGGTCCCGGATGTAGTGACGTATGAGTTCTACGAGTGTTTTAGTTTCCAGTAAAACACCATTGTCCATATAATAAATATGTATATCAACCATCAACTTTTTAAGGACGATGAAAAGAACTCAAATAAAGATAAATGTCTGCGATAGCTCCTTCAAAAAATCAAGTCCTCCTGGAAAAAACATGAGAAATCATCCCTGAAGAAGTAAGTTTGGATTCTTTAGTGTCAGAAAATTGATAACCGCGTATACCTAAAATTGCCTCGCATCTGCCGATGCACATGTACGCATGTATGTACAAGAAAGCATATGATTGTTTTTATTTCATTTTAATACAAACCAATTGCATGTGTGAATTGTTTAATTATTGAAAAGAGGAAATATATGAACTCTTGCATTAAAACCCTCATACCAGTTAACTTGTGTGAATTTTAATAATATTTAGAACGCAGCTTATGCAGAAGTAAAAGAAAATCCCAATGAAGACAAGTGCTCGTCTCTAAAGATGACACTGGAATATACGAGGTAAAATGGCCTAAAATATATATTGAATGCATTCATTTGTATACGTACAAATCTCGTATTGTTCACACATAATTCTTATCTATACTGATTTTTTTTTTTTAAATTTGAAATTCTTTATGCTATTATTTTAGCCAACAACAGTTATTGGGCAGCTCCCGAAAAAGCGTGCCATGTTTTGCGCACCAAATATAGTAAACGTTATGTAATGGATATTATAGTGTACTGAAAAGTTAACTGGATACCTCCATACACATATATACACACCCTAACCTTAACCTTAAGCCTAACCCTAACCTAACCCCTAACCCTAATACCTATAACCCCTAACCCTAACCTATATTCGTGCGCGAAACATGGAACGATAACCGAAATTTTCCACTTCGGTGGTCTTTACACACGGAAAAAATGACTCAATAAAATGACACGCGTTAGCTGCAACACTATATATGCGCATTTGTTTTCAACTCTGGGGCCGGTTGTATAAAAAAGTGATTAAAGTTAACTATAGTTAGTGGAAACGTCAGCCAATAAGAAGCGCGTATTTGAGAGTTAATCACTATTTAACTACAAAATAGTGATTAAAAAGTGATTAAGAGTTTTATACAACCGGCCCCTGGTCTTTAACAAATTCGAGTTGACATTAGCCGAATTCGCATTAGAGACGGAAAACTCGTTTATATGAAAACCATCTGAATATAAATCTAGGGACGGAAATCCGTCTGAAATTTGATGTAGGTTTTATCTATAAATTTATATGCCTCACCTCAATTCTAGTTCTAGTTTTCGCTCTATTCGTCTCATTTATTCACTTGAATGCGCATTTAAGACGAGTTTCTCATGTAGACGGGATTCCCATCTAACCTTCCCGTCTGTTTGAAAGTTAGATGGAAAAGTTGAGACGGTAAACGGCGTCTGTTGCCGGATTCATATTGAAACTTGTCTCTTCCCGGCAGACTTGGAAAAAGTATCCAATGCTCCTCGGATCCTAAGTTTGCCCATTTCAAATGTTTCTCAAAGCGCGCAGAAACTATGGGGTATTTTATTTGCATAAACTGACTATACCTGTATAAAAACCGTTTAAAAAAGTACTGTATATTGTTTTTATATTTGACTATAAAATTCACTAATTATTGCTTTTATAGCTTACTAACCTTACTTAGGCTGACTGAAACAGAGCCTATAATAGGCTTTAGTTTGTATTTACCTATACTGTAAAATGGAACCTATGGCTTCTTTAATAGTTTAATAGGGCATATCGCCAGTATAGATATGTTCCTCGTGGCATACAAAGTAGAAGTACGCACTGTCGTATTGATATTCATGGATGAAAATTCGGACAGAAATTCATATTTTGGCAAAGTTGGCTAACATATACTGAATGCCCTCTTCCACTTTGCATGAGTATTAATACAACTTCATTAATCATTATGGTACTCTACTATATTCTACTGTACTATTTTGTAATAGAATCCACAGAATCAAAAACTCTTCAAGCTCAATTATATTGCCGTTATGTAGTGGAAAATTAGTGAGGAAAGATTATTGTTCACATTGTTAAAGGGAGTTCAGTTTGTTTCACATTATGATCTGAAACACGATTAGATCCTTTAAACTGTGGAAAATTCACAATGTTCCTCAATCTTGTTACTCAGGTAAATGTTCCTCAGGATCCAGGATCCCACTTTTTTCCAAGTCTGGTTCCCGGATTCATATTACAGTATATGAGTTTCCCTTACGTCTTAGACCAGCCTAGACCTAGGCCTTCTAGTTCTAGTCTTATTTATATATTTTTTAATATTTAGCGCTTTTTCACAGGAAAAGACTGGGACTAGGTGATTTGGGGGCGGGGCGGAGGAAGCAAGCCTAGAAGGCCTAGTGGATTTCCCAACAACAAGGCCAAAACTGCCCTGAAACTGCCCTGGTTGCGAAATGCCCAATTATTGCGTTCTCGAACAGAATTATTTGCAACTTAACGGCGAATTTAAACCGATACGGGTAAAATAAACTCATTTATAGTATTATAAACTTACTATTTTTATTTGTATACACGTCTAGAAAATCGGTTTTTTTATCATAAAGTTCAAAGCAACACTATTATTTAATTATATGTTGACAAGGTGTAGCGAAAGCACAAAATGAGTCAAAATATATACCAAAAGTAGAATCTTTCATGAAATTTTGTCTTATACACAACTACATTAATATATATTTTCTCAATTTTGGCAAGAAGCAGTCTTGTGTTTGTAAAATATACAAAATAAAACGGATACATATATATTATTAGCCCGTACAGTACTGTATATAAAAACGTACATTGTTTACAAATGGTATATCCGTAATATTTGAACAATAATTTCAAAATCCTCATACCCAATTCGCAAATATAGTTATTCAAAGCAAAACAGTAGATTGTCTAGCGAATAAAAGAATTATTATTTTGTGCCGTTTCGCTACACCTTGTCAACATATATAAATAGTGTTGCTTCAAACTTTATGATAAAAACCCCGATTTTCTAGACGTGTATACAAATAAAAATAGTAAGTTTATACTATAAATGAGTTTATTTTACCTGTATCGGTTTAAATTCGCTGTTAAGTTGCAAATAATTCTGTTTGAGAACGCAACAATTGGGCATTTCGCAATCAGGGCAGTTTCAGGGCAGTTTTGGCCTTGTTGTTGGGAAATCCACTAGGCCTTCTATTTTTTCGCTTGCGTCAGGCTTGTGTCCTTCCTCCGCCCCGCCCCCAAAACACCTAGTCCCAGTCTTTTCATGTGAAAAGCGCTGAATATTAAAAATATATAAATAAAAGTAGAAGGCATAGGTCTAGGCTGGTCTTAGACGAGTTTCCCGCCTCCAATGTTCTCTTCGGCTGTTCCATACACCCTTGCAGACAGTTTGTCATCTCGGTGATAGCGACCTCACTTTCGTGTATCATGAAAACTTGGCTCTATTAAGAACACACGTAACTGCCTGAATTTGCTCGAATCCACACGAAACAATAGCTTGAAATAGAGGCGGGCAATGTAATCCATTGTGCATAATTACTTATCATATCGCCTCACCCGGATCTAAATCTCGTACATTATATGTGTGCAAACATTGTTTGTTCCAACAAATCATGTTCATTTAAGAGCACGCATTAATAAGAAATCTGATGGATTTTAGCAGATCACGTGACCAGCTCCATGCACCTTCGCTCCCCAAGAGTGAAGACCCTGAGTGCGAGGTTGGGTCTAAATTAGATGGATATTCGGGTTTGTGATATTCGGTCTATCGTATATGCGCTTCTAGTAATTTATGGACGGGTTGAACAGGGCTGGAAGCAAGGGCTGGTTTATAGCCAAGCCGAGTTCGTGTATTCCGTCTGCATGTTATTTCCTATTTTTGCACATTTTTAGCTCTATTTGTCATTTGTAGCTCTAAAATATATATATGTTATTTACCGGCTGGGAGTTCCGGATAGAAAAATATTTTGTCGAGGTCTCAAAAACGGCCCGAGGCCGAAGCCTCGGGCCGTTTTTGAGACCTCGACAAATATTTTTTTATCCGGACCGACCTAAATGGTAAATAACGTATTTATTTTTTTGTCGAAGACTCAGAGGCAAATGGCAACGGTTTTATTAGATTGCGCATAATGAAACCAAAACAATAAAAAAATTTTGATATTTAATTATTTTACTTTAGAAAACAAACAATTCAATTAAAATACAGTACAATTATTTTATCCATCATTAAAATTATTTCAAAATTACATATTAATTAATTATTTTAAATTGAGCACGTGCGGTTCACATGCATGTATAATACCTGCTCAAAGTCCACGTCAACGTCAATGTAACAGTCAATCATCGAACAATTGTTTAACCAAGTACAAAAAACAAGTACGTTTAAAAACAACTTTTACACTATTTAATGCATTGCACATTCCGAATCATCGGAAATGATAACTCGTCGGCGTTTAATTAGTTTTTCACTGTTCGCATAGTTGAAATTGAATGTACAGCCTTCAAATTTCCCGATCGAAGCAGCTGAAAATAAACTCGATGCCGATGGCGGAGCTTGTTGTTGTGATCATTTGTTTAGCGATTGTGTTTGAAGATGGGGCCGATTGCCTGGTCAATTCTGGTGTTTTCTTGGCCAAACTGTTCTCCCGAACGGCCGAGAATACGGGACATTTTTCGCTGATGTACAACGGATGCTGTTTTATACGAATCAAGGCTTTTGAGATTTCTATGTCCACTGAGTTGGGCTGCGTAGTTGGTAAGGACGTTGGCTTCCATTAATGGAGAAATACATGTTTTTCTCACACTGTGATTGGTAATATTGCCCTGGATATCTGCATTTTTGGCTGCATTAACCAGAAATTTGCCAATTTCGTTCTTTCCTAGTGGGCCTTTTGCATACCATATTGGATTTTGAGGCACTCGTTTGCGGTTGATCGCCAAGTAGAAGGGAGACTCGGCGGTTTTCATTTCATCTGGGCGACGTCTACTGAATTCTTTATCAAACTTTACCGGACATCGGTCGTTGCTTGTAGCTTGAGCCACGGGGTTGAATGCTCGATAATAATCGTCTCCATGCCTTGTTTTGGACCCTCTTTCTGCTTCCCACAGCAAGAACTCGTTGACAGTCGTTGGGTCTTTGCAAAGCTTTTCGTCTCCCCACTTTAATCGCCTGCCCTCGTCTCGTGCACGAAAGCCAAAATGTAGCGAGAGGAGCCACCATACCGTTCTCTGCAGAGCTTCTGGATTTGAGTCGCCAAACTCGCCTAAGCGAAAGAGTTCGTCTTCCTCTTCGGCTGTGAGTTCTCGGGCTGCTTGAGGCCGGTTTCCTTTCGCGTTTTCAACGACCAACTGTTTTTTTTTTCTGGCAGACAATACTTCTCTGGACTTTTTGAACTGTTGGTCTTTTAGCAGGTTTTGATGGGAGCCTTTGTCGTTCAAGAAACGCTGCAAACTTCGGTGAAAGGAAGTCAAAGACACGGGTTCGTAATGGCTGCCGTCTTTCTTCTTTACGGACATGAAAAATCGACACATAAGCACGTTAAGCTCATCGGAAGGTATGTTTTCTACTTCTCGTCTTTCATTTATGCTGTCAAGGTAACGTCTCCACACAGTCATGTCGTACTGAGTTTTCTTTACCGTACTTTCTGGGCGTTGAGCCATGATGTAATCTTGAATGTTTTCTAGTGCATAGTTTTCGGTATTGTCGTCCTCGTTCGTGTTTATGTTTACGTTTTCAGGACCATTTTCCAGCTCTTCTGGGTAATAAAATTCACTTTCATCGTGATAATCATCGTCCCAGTCCATATTTACAAATTTCCAAATGAAAAGTTTGTAATATTTTTCAGTTTTAAAACAAACATACAAAAAAATTTTGCTTTGCTTCGGTCATTACGTATAGGATTCCGGACCGTGGTCAAATATCGTAAAATTCCGCCCGCTGCTGCAGCCAATCAGATTTCAGAAAACGCTAGGATTCCGCCCGCTGCTGATTTACAAAAAAATAATAGTCCGATATGATGATGACTGACTTAACTTAACTAAAATCTTTCTAGAGTGATACAGAAAGCATACATGAAAGCCAAAGAAACAGGAGAGGATTAAAAAAAGGCACAGGTAAATATAATAAACGCAATATTATTTACAAACACTTGTATTTTAGCAAATCAATAAGAACGCATTATCATTGTGTAGACCGTTAGTGACCTGGACGGTGAAAGCAACACGATGGCAAATAAGAGAAATAGCGAAAAAGATGTAGGACATGAAGCATGTCACTTATGTTTCATAAAAAAATGAGTAGCTACTTCATACTGACAGGCAATTCTTCCTTCACAGGGTGACAATATTCTTAGTAAGAAGGGAAAGCATGCGAAATGGACATCTTGCGAGCAGGTATGCACTTATCGTGTTATGTAACTAACAAGTTGCAAAATAATTGAAGTGCATGACTATTGGACTATTTATTCTAACTGTCCGTACTTGTCTATAGCTACCAGTACCGCTAACGCCACTGTCGCTATGGCAACGATGTCATGATATTGTTTCATACAAATCCTAGGGGACATAAAGACATTTCCATTAGCACGTTTTCAAAGTAAAACTTTGTGACTAGGATAACAATTGTATTAGGAAATGGCAAATCACATGGAAGGACATAGAAATTGTTTGAAGTTGTGTGTCCAACATATTTCGATCTATAGCCAGGATTTACCTTTTATACTGAGAAAAGTGTTTTCTCCTGTACTATGAGAAGTTAATAATTGCATTCTAATTGGTCTTATCTTTTATTTAGAACTTGAAGGAATATTCATGGACAGCCATAGCTTTTGAGCAGGACTTCTACATCGGTAGAGTGAGGGGAAATGGGAAATTCAAGCAGATGGGGAGAAACTTGATATGGAATTTGTCCAGAAATGGGACGGTCGATATCGTTGGCCAACACGAAAATACGAAGCGTTGGTCGATAAAAGGTTTGAGATGAGGGCGTCAGGGAAACATTTCGTGCTTCATCAGCCGACCGAGATCGAAGACGACTTACGCAAAGAATTTAAAGAATACTACCGAAAATTCTTTGCTGAGCCTGAGGAAAGCAATTCGGCTGATTGCAAGTATGTCACGACGGTTTCCTCACTGGCATCAGTGACAGATTTTTGTCCAGTCGACTAAAAATGGCGAACAGAAAAGTGTTTCGAAGTTGGTATCAACTATCGACCTGATTTCCCCCATCCCATCACAGCGCAAACAGAAAATGACGATTTCCAGCAAACCTGCCTCAAACGTTGAAGCCCATTTCCGATGGTAACTGTGTTTCCCTATCCATTTGCTACTGGCTGATGGGTGCTATGGAACAACACCATAATATCCGTTCAGCCGTTGTATGCTTTATGAAAGAAAAATGATCGGAGCAGGGGAAACGGATTGTTAGGAAAGACTTCGAACAGTGTCTTACCGTGCACTTTTCGAATGGGTGATGAGGAAGAAACCAGTGCTACTGAAAATGAGAGAATTTTTGCAACCACCGACCTCTTGGAAACAAAAATTATGGTATTTACGAAATGCACGCAAGGATATAAATGGGTAACCCACAATCCAAGTACACGTCAAGTTAATAACTCCGTTCCAGAACTCTACTTAATAAATATGCCGTGGGTTATAGGGAACCTGAAGGCTGCTTCATTCGGAGCGAAGGCTGCTTCATAGTCAGTACATTCGGAGTACTCCGGGTTTCCTGAAGAATGAGGAACACTAATGGAATGGAACAGAACACGGTCACTGACTGTTGTAAACTATCCAGACTTTCGAGTAGCTGTAACACTTTGTTTGACAGTAAAATACTGTAAGTAAAACTGATAAACTAGTGGCCCTCCCTAATTACAAGATACCGGTACATATAAACTACATTATAGTAAATAAATAGTATAAACAATATCTATAATATATTTACAGAATTTACGTTATAAAATACTAATACTTATTAAAAGTTGACAATTTTTTAGTTTCCTTCTGTTTCTCAATTATTAAATTAACTGAATTTCTTCTTAAAATTCTTTACATTTAATAGTGCTTTTTTAATGTCTAATGGAAGTTGATTCAGCCTTGTTTGTTAATTCTAACACTAAATGTTCAGCGTTTTTCTTGTAGTGCATGGCGGCATAGAAAATATAAGTTTGAGAATCGAGTAGATCTCGTGTGAATATTTAATATGCGTAGGTGTTAATGCCTGTTTCCATCAAATTTCCACAGTATATGTTTGTAATTAGCTTGCTTACTAAAGTGCATATATATTTAATTATTATATAGTAGAGAGTGAGATACTGAAAATACACAGTGAGATATTTTCCATATCTTCACTAGTGAAGATATCGATCACGTGACAATTTGCTTTTGAGCTTGAAATTTCACAATTTTTCGCTTCGGACTATATAATAAGGGACCGGACATAAGTATTTACTAGGGGGTGTGGAGGATATTTTTTTTTTTGGGGGGGGTACGAAAAAAACAACAGAACCTCTAGGGGGGTACCAAAATCTTAATACTATAGGTACGGAAAAAAATTACATTTTATAATTATTGTTGAATATTGAATGTATTTGTGCCCAGATTTAAGTTTATTTATTAAACTACACTATAATTATTATTAAATCAACACAAAGTATATGTGTTTCAGTCTGACTCAATGTCAGATGATAAGTAGGATTCAGTATCCATGGAACTTTTGGAATACAAATCTGATACATCTGAATTGTCAATGACAATGCTAGCAAGCTAACACTATTAGAACCTGTTAATGATTGAAGGGGGTGGGGGGGGCATGAAAATTTTCACTTACATTGAAGGGAGGTTACAAAAGATTTTCCATAGGTTTTTGGGAGGGTATGGAAATATGTACTTGAAATTTCATTTACCGTCCACCCCCCTCTAGTAATTACTTTATGACCGGTCCCTAAACAGAATATTACAAGGTGGCTTGAAGATATGCGCTCGTTCGTAAAATATTGTTTTCACCACTCGAAGATAAAAGTCCCACATACCAACGGTCTCCAAGTCCCACCAACTAATGGTCTCCATTAGTCCCACCTACTTGTGGTCCCCAAGTCCCACCTACTGATGGTGCCCTGAAGTGCAACCTAATAACAATACCAAAGTCCCACCTACTAATGGTCCCCAAGTCCCACCTACTAACAGTTTCCAAGTCCCACCTTACTAACAGTTCCCAAGTCCCACCTACTGATGGTCCCCAAGTGCAGTCTAATAATGATACCCAAGTCCCACCTACTACTTAATGGTCCCCAAGACCCACCTACTAACACTCCCAAAGACCCACCTACTAACACTCCCCAAGTCCCACCTAATTAATGGGCCCCGCGTCCCAACTACAAATGGAGTAACAGTACCCAAGTCCCACCTACAAATGGTCCCAATTGTAATGACTTTATTAGCATGATCTATAATTACAAGATATTGCTAAAGTACTGTAGTTCCGTCAATATAGCTGTTAACGTTCATAACTAACTAATAATAACATATTTTTTAACTTTATATTATTTACATATTGGTGATCACTATGAGAATATTTAAGATTACAAGATATATTACTATTTCAGGGTTTTAATTTAATATGTAGTGTCTATATCGGTTAAGGATTTTTTTTATTTTTTTTTTAATACCATTTGTTTTAGGTATTATTTGTATTTCTGGCTTCAAAGTACTGATTCCGTTTTTCAAAACTAACTGTAATATATTTTGAAAAACCATTCAGTACTTTCGGATCATTAGACTTTATTATATTCACGAGGTTATCTTTTTTTTTGGTAGTCGAATGTTTCGTTGCATTGTCTTTGTAATATATTGTTTGTGGTGTTTCTGTCTTCTCTGTAGTAGTTACAAGATAGTGCAAAGTGATATTCATCTTCAATTTTGTTTGTATCACAGAGATTACATAAGCGTTGTTCACGGGGGATGTTGTGATATCGACCGTATTCAATCTGTAACTTATGACAACTTATTCGAAATTTAGTTGCTGCTTTTCTTTGAGATGTGTTTCTTATAGTTGTAAGGTAGTCCTCTAACTTATATTCAGACTTAAATGTGCTGTAGAAAGAGAGTTTGGAGGAATTGTCTAACTTATGTTTCCAAAAGGTGACATATTTATTTTTAGCATTGCTTATAAATTGACTTTGTTGATGAATAGTAACAGATTCTAATTTATTTAGTTCATCATTTACGTTAGCGTATGATTTAAGTATCTTCATGACATTGGAGTAAAAACTGGGTTTATTCAGTTCATAAAGTTCTTTGGAGATTAGGAATGCTTGTTTCACAATAGTGAAGTCAGAAAGGGTATTAATGTGTGCAAGGTATTTGATTATTCTTTTGTGTATGGTTATTAATAGAGGAAATTTTCCTAATTCACCTCTACACGCTACATTTGTTGCTTTTCTATTAAGTTAACTCCTAAGTATAGTTTGCAGAATCTGGAATGAACTTTTTCTGTTTCGGATTGATCCCATTTATTAAGATCGCTATTATTGAATGCACCCCATACTTCTGAATTATATAGAAGTATTGGCGAGATAATACTGTCAAAAATTTTGATTGCTAGTTTTGGATTGAGTGAATGAAAATCAACTTTTTTCTTTGTGCTGAACATAGCATGTTTTGCTTTATCAGCAAGTTGTTTCATTGCTATGGTAAAAATCCCCAAGTCATTATTAAAATTAACATGGCCCCCAAGTCCCACCTACTAATGGTCCCCAAGTCCCACCTACTAACGCCAAGTAATAGGTGGGACTAGGTCCCCAAATCCCACCTATGAATGGTCCCCAAGCCTTCTCTTATCCAGAAATGGTCACATGCCATGAATTTGAAACATTTCAAAAAGGATGTGATAGTACGTAGAACTTGGCAAGATGGCATCACAAACTGTGAAAAGGTGTTATATGCAAACACATGAGCATAACAAGCCCACTTATCGTACCACAGACTGGATCTTGTTTTAACAGCAAAACCATAAATACACACTTTCTGAATTTTCCTGACACAAAACAATAGCTTGTAATCGAGGTAAATAATTTTAAATCCATTGAAAATAAGTAGTTTTCATTGCCAGCAACAAATTTGGCAAGTGTCTATTGGATGGTTAAAATCGTAGTATGTGTGCCCAGCTTTAGTGAAACTCACATGCAACTATGCCATAAATATCGATACATG
>CACRXK020010803.1:0-17175 GCA_902702795.2 Paramuricea clavata | reverse complement strand
GCAATGCTTAACTTAACGGAATCCCCAAGTCTGATATAAAATATTCAACAAACCAATTCAATGAAAAGGACTGCTACCCAAGTATGGAATCAAAATAATAATAAGTAAAGTTGTTTTTGATCTCATTTGAAGTGTGAGGGGGAATAAGGGAGATTTGCGCTGTATTTTAGCGTATTATGGTTGATTAGTTACCGTGTTAAAAAGATGTTTTATAAATAAATAAATAAAACAAACCTCAATCTTGACAATTTCTTCTTTGGCCAACTCGGGTTCAGTGACACTTGGAACTTCGCTTTCCAAGACGACACTGACAGCAGACATGGTTTCCTTGACAGGATGAAGAACAACGTTGTACTGTTCAACTTTCTTCTCGACTTCACTTAGTTGTTGTTTACGTTCTTCAAGTGTTGCTCTCAACTTGTCATAACGGTCCACAATGTCGTTCACGTCGTTTGCAACTTCGCCAGCCTGGTCAGACTTGATGTAATTCTTGTTTGAGAGGTTTACAACGGCATCACGTTTATCACAAAGATGTTGTAGAACAGGACGGTGAGCGTTTACCTCATCCTCGAGTCGCTGTTGTGAAAGAAATTAGAAAATTTAATACAGTTGTGGGAAATACTGTTCTGGCCACATGGTGGTGACACAGTGATTAGTACAGGTGTGGTGCACATGTAGTGCACGTGTCATTCACACCTCTGTGGCGAGGAGACATGCAGTATGCAGTTTTCTGATTAGAATTTCACCTCATTCACTTGTGAAAAGAATGCTTCCAGTTTGACTCTACCAAATACCACAGGTTTGGTCCGGGTACTCCACTTTCCTCCTGTAGTAACTTCCGACCAGTAAGGGTGATCAATACTGGACCTCCAAGGGGAACAATTTAGAACTGATAGAGCTTTTCAGTAAAAATAAAGTTAGTTTAGTTTGGTTCCTTATTCATATTGCACTAGATATTTTCACTCACTTTCAGCTCGGCTCTTTGCTTCGTCAACTGTGCATGATCACAGCTCATGGTACCAAACGCCTGCATATCCCGCTCAGCGGTTGTCAGCCATGGTACAAATGACGTCACACTATCGTGATAGTCGCGTACAAGAGGCAACACTTCTTTCAACTTCTCTGCGCGGTCTGCAGTCTTTCTATGTATGCTCTTTCAGTATTGGTGATGTTAGTATTTTTCTGTTCGTGATATCTCTCTTGACACCAGTTCTTCGCCGTTAATGTAATCAAAGCTCGCGTTTTTCACGTGTCGTAGAGATGTTCAGCATTTTTCAAATTCATAACTTTAGATTACAGAGCATAGAACAGAACAAACGTAACTAAGTTTTAGAATTATCTACATGAGTGAAGAACTCTTAAGCCCGGGGCAAACTAGGAATTATTGTTGTGGAAACATTTGTGATTCTCGATGTTTCCTGAAATGTTTTCCTGTTTGCCCACCCGTGGAAACATTGTTGCGGAAACAAAATTTGCTTCCCGAGAAGCAAAAATGTTTCCTAGAAAATTCAGAAACATTTGATGTTTCCCTATGTTTCTCACTAATGTTTCCTAGTGTTTGCCCACTCTGGAAAACATGGCGAAACATTGGCAGGAAACAATGTTTCCGCAACAATGTTTCCTAGTTTGCCCAGGGCTTTACACATAACTGTAATGCTTAGTCACCTATTCTGTGCTTCTGTAAACTGGAACAATGGTAACTAATAATAATAATATTGATAATATTTAAAATACTGGTTCGTTTGAGGACTTGCTTACCTGTATCACTCGTTGTTGGGTGATTATCTCCGCATATCTCAACGACACAGGTTCTTGATTTCTCATCGTTTTATCAACTGAAACACACCACGCCATGAACTTGTCCATTGACAACTCATAACTCTGTTTCTTGTACAAAACAAGCTCTAACTGAGCGTTCTTTTCTGACAATTTCTCTTTGAGATTGTCCATTTCTTGTTCAACATTCTCAAGTTGTCTGTCAACCGCTGCATTCCTGTCTTCATTTTGGCCATAGTTCTCTTTCAACCATAAAGCATCTTCAGTCCCTTCATTCAGTTTCTTGTTCTTGTCTACCAATTGTTCTTTGATGGTCTTCAAGATACAAACATTAAAATAATAAGTCAACTGCTCACTAATGTGCGTGTAGTTTATGGACAGGTTTCACTGAGAACTACAGCGGATAGTAGTCAACGAGCAGTATTAATATTCTTTAACGTTCTTTTCATTTTAAGTAGTAGTCTTGCATTACTGATAATAAATAGATAATTGCTGCTATAAGTCTCCACCACAAACTACTGTGTGTGTAGAAAATTCGGTTTCAACGCATGTTAATTTAAAATACTCATGTCAAGTTACATCACCTCAGAGAATATTTTGTAAATTAACATGCATTGAGATCAGAATTTGCTGCAATTATGTTGCTGACATTACTTCATCATAAGTCTCACCTGGACTGTTTCTAATTTCGTTTCCACGATTGGTTCAGCACTAGCAACATCCACGTCATCAAGCTGGGCCGTTGCCACGGGCAACCATTCTTGAAGATCTTGCACTGACGTCACAAAGTCCTTGGTATGATCGTATACCTCTGCGAGCAGCGACTGCTGGTCTTGTAGCCTTGAATAGAGTTGGAAATATTGTCGCACAAGAGCAGAAGTTCTTTCCTGAAGTGGTTGGACATCGACTAGTTCTTCGTCAGTGATTTCAATCAGTTGTCGCTCGATGTTGAAGAGTTCTCGTAATGCAGGCTCTTGGTTTTCAAGTTCGGTTGCCATTTTCTGTCAAGGAAAAACCCAGCACTGAAAAATTGACCAAATACTCACCTACTGTATAGTTAAGCAAAGTACAACCACAGAATACAGACCTTACAGAAGGCCGACTCAGGCAAAAAATTGTAACCGCCGCCACGCCATGATTCGTCATCAAAATACACTCGCCATGTTCCTGGCCATACAAGAGGCATTCACCCCCCTGAACGTCCACCATTTTTAATATTTTCAGGGGGTGAATGCCTCTCGTAAGCGCACTGGCTAGGAACATGGCGGCAGCATTGCAACGCCAAAATCCGAGGCAAAAACAAGAAGTCGAGCTTCTGTAAGGTTTCATTCTGTGGTACAACTGCCAAGACCCTACCTTAACTTTCTGCCATTCATTGAGAGCGACTCTCTCATCCACTACAGCTGTTGTTTCAGTACTCAGTACTTTCTCAGCAGAACAAACTACATTTTTAATCTCTCCGTATTTCTCTTCGTATCTTTTCAACTCTCCCCGCACGCTTTCCACGTTATACGTGTCATTCGGGACCTTCACGCGTGTGTCCCGCCACGAGTCATTGCACTGAGCGAACTCGGCCTTGATCTTAGGTAGGTCACGTGTCACGTTGTTTTCCTCGCAAATTCGAACGAGATTTTGGTAGGCCTGAGCATAGTCTTCAAATAAATCAGTTCCAGTATCAACCTCGGTGCACAATCCCTAAAGATAGACAAACACTTATTTGATAAATCGTTCAGAATCAGACTTCCCCTTCATGTATAAGAACTAACCTTTACCTGGATAGCTCAATCAATTCTACACTGTTCTCCCCAGAAGTTCATTAATGGCTATACCTTATTGATTCAGCTAGAAACCTAAGTAATAACATGATCCTAACATAACATGACAATAACATTCAAATTAATGGTTTCTCGTGGTAACACTGGATCATGACCAGTCCCTCATGGTCCAGTGTTACTACAAGGGGAAACCGGAGTAGTTTGTTGGTAGAGTCACACTGGAGGCATAAAACGAACCTCGAAGTAATTCATTCGAGCACTCACCTGTAGAGTATCATGCTGCTTTCGTGCTTCGTTCTCATCAGCAGGTACAGGCTGTATGGCGTGTAGCTTCTGTTCCACTGTGATTTTATGTGCAACAAACTTTTCTTTAGTCGAGCTTTGTTTTTGTGCTGCAGGCAAGAGAGCAGAGATAGCATTCTCTCTCTTGCCTAGTTTCTCAGCCACAGCTGTCCAATAACGTTTGAGTTGAGATAATTTCTTTGGGATATTTGCATCGGGAGTGGCTTCACTTTCAGACGTCTGTTCCTCAGCCTTGTTCTCGATATACTCATGAATTGGTTTCAACTGCTGTAGTTTATTTTTGATCCCCTAAACAAAAGATAATCGTGTTTGTAATTCATACTGGTTTATACACGGCTTTCACTAAAGCACTATCGTTTAGCATGTGGTGGTCAACCGACTAACGTCCCGACGATGAGGCTTTGTTCGAAAAGTTTCGAAACGTCGAAGTTCTCCTTGAACTTTTCAGATAGTTGTATCCCTATCAATCCGAAGCTTTCCTATAAAACATTACCTGTAATTTATCATTCTGTTTCGAGACAACAGGATAAGCGGCAGACAGTTTCTTTTCCTTGGTTAATTTTCTATCAACATCAGCTAACCAGTTAGCAAAATCATCCAGGACGACATTGAAAGGTTTGCTGTCCAAAACGCTTAGTTGATATTGTTGTTTAAGATCGGCTAATTCACGGTCAACTTCATCAATGTCCTTATTAGCTGACTCCAAGTCGTCGCTAACTTCGGAAACGGTCGTAGGGTTGTCGGGACTGTGTTCAATAATCCATTGTCCAGCTTGTTCCGCTGTCTTGAACGTGTCGTGCAGTTTGCCCATTTCGTTAACCAGATCCTAAATTAAAACACAAGAAAATGTTTTTACTATACAAGATAGCAGAGAAAGTGACGAGAGATCATATATGGAGATATAACAAGAAATCACAGGATGGTTTGTCAAATGAAAAGGCAAATAGTGGCAATAAATTCTTCCACGACATCTTACCTCTATCTCTTGCAAAATTTCGTTAATCTTTTCAGGTTCCTCAGGTACTGGGTTTTCTTTAATCACAGCACTCTTCTCTTTAATCTCTCCCAACCATTGTCTAATTTGCTTGATCAACTCTTCAAAAGTTTCCACAGTTTTGATATGTCGTTGTAGTAATGATTCTTGTTTCACAAGTTTGTTTCTCGTTTTACGTTGAACGGACAAGGTGTCCAGAGTCTTTTCACGGATTGGTGCGTGTCTTGCCGACCTGACTAGTTTCTCTTCGGCACTGTCCACTGTGCTGATCAATTCCTGGAAAGAACAAAGAAAATATTGTATTCAATAATAAACTGCACTGTCTATTGCACTCTTGCCTCAATGGCCTCATTTTCATGTGGTTATTCCTCATGTTTCGCGCACAGTAGGGTTAAAGGATTAGTGTCACACCAGGAATTCGCGGGCTCAAACTCCTGCTGGCGGCCATTTTTCGGGACGAATAGATTAAATGATCTGGAAAGTTTTTACAATCCGCTATATATTTAAACCATCCTTTTATAATCCTTGCTGTTTTTGTCTGATTTTTATCAGAAATGAACCAAACAAGGTATTTTTATCGCTATTTGTTGTATTTGAGTAAAATGTAAACAATAACAAAAGACTGCAATGCATGACCCTGACACTAATCCTTTAAGGATAGGTTTGTGATTGGACTCAAGATCAAAGAGAAACATATTCACGCACGAAACATGGGATATAATCTTCATGTGAGCCGCCATGCTAAGACAGGCAAACGTGGAAACGAGACAATTGGGGGGAAATGCAATAAACAGTAAAAGTCTTTTCATGAAACATTTGGCCAATCATACTGCTCTATTTGGGTCACATGATAATATTTCTTACCCTGACTGTATCGAGTTGTTTCTGTGCTTCTTGCTTGTCCATTCCCACAGCCATCTGACTGACAAACACCTCGTCCGCTTTCGTCACTGTCTCTTGGAATGGCACCAGTGCATCTTGATAGTCGCGCAAACCTGATAACAAGATCAAGAACCCTTAACGGAGCTTACACACCTAAAAATCTCACAACTTGTCAACAAGATGTGTTCGCAACAGGCTTGCAGCAGCCTTTCAACAAGTTGTAGCAATGCTGTTATTTTATCAAGTTGCTACAAGGTTGTCACTCACAACTTGTTGACAAATTGTTGAATTGCAGGACGATAACAAGTTGTTGGAACAACTTGTAACAAGTCTGTTGAGCTCAACAACCTTGTAGCATAAAATTGCCAACAAACCGTTGACAACTTGTCAACAAGCTGGGAACAAGCAGTGCGAACACATCCTATCGACATGTTGTTCGAACAGCATTGCTATAAATCTGCTGCAAGTCGAAGCCAACCAATACGATATTGACGCAAAATAATAAAATACCTTGTTTATAGCTTGACAATTTCTTAGATTTCTCTTTCAACTCGTCATTCAAGTTCTCCCATCTTGTGTTCGTGATCTGAACGTCTTTTCTGATCTCAGGAATTTCTGTTGTCAACTTCAACTCTTTGCAAGCTTCCATGAGTGACTCGGCCACCTTGTTGTACAGTTTGTGTACAGGTTTATGTTTTCGTACGTCTTCGTGGAGGTCCTGAAGATAGAAGGAAATGTTTTAGACACGTTAAAGGCACATTAAAAACCTTATATGAACTGCAAAGCAATTTTGACATGCTGCCATTTATTCTGGTATTCAAAGCCAATGTTTGACACTCTGTTAGATTTCTGCAGTATGCAACTGCCTTTTTATATATTTGTCAAGATGAGAAGAGTATTTCCAGTTTCACTCGACCAAACGCTGCATGTGTTCACAAGGTATTCCGGTTTCCTCCTGTAGTAGGACACTGGACCAATAGTAAAGGCTCCAGTGACACGATACCGGATTCGCTTGTCAAAACATCAACATATGCCGTTCAAGAGTAATGTCTGCCCACAACATTTCCCCCTTTAACAGTTTTCGTTTTGCCATATTATCGCAATTTTAAGTGTTAAGATATTCCTGAAATCCTTAAATTCAATGTCGTAACAAACGAATCCGGTATCGTCCAAGGATGGATTTTTACTGAACTTCCAGGAAGAACAGTTTAGAACTGAAAGAGCTGCAATAAAGTTAGTTGCAATAAAGTTAGTTTAGGCTTTTTCGTGTACTAAGACTGAACCTCTATTGAGAACTGATATAACGTTTACAACTGATGAACCTAGCCAGCACAAATAAAGTTAGATTAGTAAAAGCATAGTTTAGAACTGACAAAACTGCATTAGAGTTAGTTCAACTTCAGGCTATTTCCTGGACCTCTATTGAGAATAGTTTACAAATGAGGAACACAACAATTAATCGGGGCGATTCAGCTTTAATTAAATGATATTTGAAAAATACGCTGTCAACGTCATCTGACTACATGGTCAACTGACAACATTTGTCATTAAGATTTGTCAAAACCTGAAATTGGCCCGATTAATCGTTGTGTGTAAAAGTAACTACTTTAGTAAAAGCATACCTTAATTTGTTCCAAATATTTAGGTAAACTGATCTGATCCACCGCGTCTGTTGGGACCTCCTTAATGGCAGATTCAGTATCAGTTAACCAGCGAAAAAATTCATGTTTCGTGTTTTCGTACTCGGCGCTCAGTGGCTCAACTCTGTTCAGTTGTCTCATACGGTTCTTTGCGTTCTTAGCCAAGATATCCCAGCGGCGTACAGCATCGTTAACGTTATCCTCAAGCGCATCACGTTTAGGGCTTGCCTCTGTCGTGCAGACGACATCCAATACCATCTCAACCACGTCATCGTACAGAGGTCTGTTGTTCGCAATGTCCTTAAGGAAGATCTGGAAAATATCGTGCAACTTTTCAATTCCAATTTTATTACACTTTAAATATAAATAACATATCACACATGTTTTCGCTTCTCTAGTTTAAATAAAAAATGTATTCATCTTACCTTTTGTTCGGCAACGAGAGCTTTCAGTTCTTCGCCTTTAGCAGTGAGGGGTTTCTGTCTAGAGACAAATTTCTCCTTCTCATCCAGCCAGAGACACAAATCCTCCAAAAGATCCTCGTAGTCATCAGCCTCCTGGATCACACTTAATTTATTCGTAGCTTGTCCGCTGCTCTGGCGAACGAGATCGTTATACATTTCACTGATGTCATTGAGTTTGGTCTTTAGATCAAGGACGTAGCGTTCATTGTCTCGGTTCACATTGAGGAGCCACAATCCAGTGGATTGAAGAGATTTCATCTGTGGATCGATCTCAGAGAGAGCGTTTCTTGCAGCCTGAAGTGAAAGAATAATCACATTGAGCACTTAAATTGCGCCAGATTATTGAAACAGAACTCTCACTGCTAGTCAGAAGAGGTAGCAAAGTGGTTCACTTATGTGGTCACTAACGTAAGGTCTGATGGAAATCTTGGGATACCATAAAATTATTTTCTATGACCCTGTTTACATTCATAAAAAATCGTATTCGCCCCGGTTGGGTCTAGCCAGAGAGGTCAAGATGGACGTTTACGACATATCGCTGACCGCAAACTTCAAATCGCAATTGAAGTAAGTTCGAAAGTTTCGAGAAGTTTTTAGCTTGTTCATGCTTTAATTTTAAAGGCACAGTTCAACCTTTTGAATGATGGGTTTTAAGGCGCATTACAACTCTTTTGATTGAAAAAACTAACTAGGAAAATCAATTAAGCATAATTCAAGATCAGTGATCTCAATGCTTTTAACATTTTTTAACATTTTTAATGTTAAAAAGAAAGATTCAGTTCACTGATTTTGAATTATGCTTAATTGATTTCCTAGTTTGTTTTTTCTATTAAAAGGGTTGTAATGCTCCTTAAAAACCATCATTCAAAAGGCTGAACTGAGCCTTTAATGCACAAATTGTCCTAACTTCGAACAGCTACCAGTTGGGCTCAAAATACGACCAGAATTTTGCCGTGATCTGTCGTAAACATCAATCTTATCTGGGCTAAATACACGATACCGGATTTGCTTGTCACAACATCGAATTAAACCGTTTCAAGAGTCACTTAACACTTCGCCTGCGTGGCAGGCCCTCAATTTTATGGGGGGCAATCCTGTCCGCTGCAAATCAGGCCCCCCATAAAATTGAGGGCCTGCCACGCAGGCTACTTAACACTTGAAATTGCGATTATATGTGAACTTCATCTGCCACATAAACTTTATATTAAAACTTGGTAAGTCACTGACCTTTAGTTGTTCATTGTAGTGTTTAATAATCCTCGGATCACTGGACCGTTTGCGTGTATTTCTGACAATCTTTGCAATCTTGATGAGATGTCTTTCCAAAGCTTGTAGGGTATCATAGAACTTCACAATATACTCCACTTCTTCGCGTGTCGCAATCAACATCTCGCGGGTTGCACGCAACAGAGTCTCGTAACGTTTCATGAGGAAAGTCGAGGTCTCGATGATCTGTTGTGTGGCGTCGGAATAATTGATTAACGTGTAGATCAATTCTTGGCTCGTGCTGTTCATCGCTGCAACGTCCTCGCGTTTGTTCTCAAGTAATTTTATCAAATTCTCCATTTGATGGATTTCCAGGCGACCTTTCTCCACGTTTGAGCCCAGCGGACGATGATCAACGAACGATTTCTGGACCTGGACATAAATTTAGAAAAAAGGTTAATTGGATGTCGGTTGTTCAGTATCTTGTCTTTGTGTATTTCACCATGGCTGTCAGATGTTGGGTTCCGAGGTTACCTACAAGTTACCGGGCTTGTGCGTGCTAGCATAGCCATTTTGTTTTGCAATATTTACCGACCAGAATTAATAGGTGTCTCTTAAACTGGGTCAGTCTTCAACTGTTACTCATTACCTGATCGGTGACGTCACGAACAGGTTTCACGGCGTTGTGGTATTTCTTGGCCAGCGGTATGATCACACTGAGTTCTCGAAGATTTGAACGAACTTTCATCTTCAGTTCCCGCCAAAGTGTCGCAACTTCAGTGTATTTCTTCTCCAGGCCACTGCGGTATGGTCCCGGTTTCTCCTTGTTGATGACGTCACGGCTCCACTTGATTGCGTCATCGTACAGTGGCTCGTGATTGGCTAATTCGTAACGCAGGTTCTTAAAGAGAACAAAACATTATCAACCATACTAGAAGTTATCACCGCCAGGAAAGTGCTGCCTCTTCCCAAGGCAGCATGCACAATTTGCTGAACAAGGGGCTGTTCATATTGTTGAAGTATTCTCTATAATATTCTGTTAACTGATAACGCTGGAACATAATTCCATAGATTCCACATATCTGTACGTTGTGAGGACTACGCAATAATAAACCAAATATGGTAACATTTTACACCTGAATTTAAAGCCTGAATTTTACACCTGAATTTTACACCTGAATTTAAAGCCTAAATTTAACATCTGAATTTTACACCTGAATTTAAAGCCTGAATTTTACACCTGCCTTGTGATGATTACTATACATCACTTATCTTTCAGACTCTTTTATATTGTACATACCTCGTAGAAATCACGTAATTGTAGCAAGACATCCATATTCTCTGACATTGGTTTCAAAGCTTTCATTGCTTTGTCATTCGCACGTAACCAGTGAAGCAGATCATCCAGAGTTTGTTCTGAAGTTTGACAGCTCGTTAATGCTTCGTGGAGTTTGTCTTTTCTGTCGCTGACTTTGCTATCGAGTTCCTTCAAACTGTCTTTCTTTGTGGCGACATTTGGCTCAATGACCGAAGCAATGTCTTCGGCACTAGAAAAACAACATGGTTCAAGTCTTGAATAAACTGTCCTACAAGCAGTACCACAATTGATATACATTCGTACTCTATCGACGTATGGTCTGCAAACTCAGAAATTATTTTAAGCTGACTTCGGCTGCGTTTCCACTATACTAGACAGCTTTCCGTAGCGGCGCGAAAAAAACACATATCCGATACGGAATGTACAACTCTCAGAAGCTGAGCGAAACAACATCTCTCTGTTGCAATAATTCCTCTGAAAATAGCGTTCTTAAAAGGTACGGATATGTGTTTTTTCATGTCGCTACGGAAACCTATCCAGTACAAGTGTATACGTAGCCTTGATCATACACAAATCTTTTACATTATCAAATATAAAGCTTACCTTGGTCCATCTTTTCTTGCGTTGCCAACAATCCAATGACCAGAGCTCTCAACAGCATGTAAAGATGGCCGAACAACATCATTGGTGACATCTTGCACAGCTTGTAACTCAGATAGTTCATCTTTTATCACGTGGATATCCTCCTCTATAGGAACACTAACATCCTTCACTGTACTTGGATCACGCAAATTACCCTGGAGTTCCTCGTTGTTCCTCGTGTATTTCTTAGCCTCGATCAGGTGTGCTCTCTTGTTTTCTTCAATGGAGTCTATCTTACGTAGAAGGTCGCTGACCTTAATTTTCACGGTCGTCAGTTGTTCTGTGATCGATGCCATGTCTGCGGTGGACTGGGGATGATGCGGGGAGTAGTTGTGTTCTTCAATCAAATTCCACCCACTGTCTTCAAATGATGTTTCGTTATCTTGGACTTCTTTTTTCAATTCCTTGAAAATAACAGAAGTAATTCTTTACTAATGCGGAAATTAAATGAATTTCCTTTATATATATTCTGGAAGCTCTATCATTTTATGTTCTGTCTCTCTAGAGGTCCAGTAAGGGTCATCCTTATTGATACAGTATTACTACAGGAGGGAACCTAAACTAAACTAACTTTATTTATACTGGATAGCTCTATCAGTTCTAAAGGATAAACAAGGGCCATTGCCTTGTATCCACTTTGCCATCTCTCACCAAACCTACCCGTAGTGTCTCAAGCTGCTCTCGAACTTTCTCAGGTTCTGCTCCAAGAACTTCCAGATCATCTACAGCCTTGTCTGCGTTCGTCATCACTTGAGCGAGTGACTGCAAAGCTTGCTGGTATTTCATGGCCAGAGGTTCCACGTTTGTGATCTTATTCCTGCGATCTTGTAGCAACGTATTGAGTTGATACCAAACTGTCTTGATGTCCGTCAACTCGTCCTCGATCTCTTTGGCCTCATCTCCGCTTATTTCTTTCACCGCCTTTTCACCAATGTCGAATATTTTGTTAAAGATGGGTTCGTATAGTTTGATATCAGCTTCGAGATCCTACGCCAAAAAATAATAAAAATACATTATAAACCATTGGCCAGGTCATTGATATTCCCCTGAAGAAAGAGGTAAGCCAAACGATTACTGGGTATTTAATGTGGTTAAACGTAGATTTAAGCGAAGTTAACGGCAGATGTATCTAGCAGCGGGGAGCCCCTGACGTCACTTAGAACAGTTGCAATTATCGCGCATCCGTCACTTTGCTACAGCTTGGCTAGCCAGCTACAACTGCTCTTTCGCTCTGTTCCCCTTCGCCCTTTCCCCACCCTGGTTAATGTTTGTTGATACTCGGGTTAATTTCTTTATTTTTGTTTTAGTTTTGTTTTTTGTTGTTTTGTTTTGGTTGTATCGGTTTTTTTTTTATTATTTGTTTTTCTTTATAGGATACAATCTATAGACTACTATAGAATGCGTCCTTTTTTCCACTGATCATCAGTGTGACAGGTGCCGGAGGTCTGCCTTAGCAGAATTGTCATGGCAAACTCCTATTGCTACTATAATTAGCCTTATTATTACGTTTTTTGCTGTTTTGCCATAGCTGTTTGCCATTGCTGTTTGCCAGTTTTGCCATTTGCCAGTTTGCCATAAATGTTTGCCAGTGTTTTGCCTAATGTTTGCCATTGCGGTCATTTGCCTGACAAGGCTAGATCGCCGACTAGCCTTGGCCACCAACGGCACCTACCTCCAAACTCGGATACTCTGCCGTTAAAGTATACAAAAGCCCTTGTGGTGTTGTGCTCACCACGCTTGCCTTCCAAGCTGGGAGAGCCGGGTTCAGTCCTTGCTCGGACCTCTACTCAAGGTCTTAAAATAATTGAGGAGAAAGAGCTACCTTTACATTGACATCAGTAAATGGTTAGACTTTCGCGTCTTCTGGGATAAGGACGTTAGATCGTAGGTACCTCGGATTCCCTATCAACTGCGCAAAAACCTGTTGGGAAATCCCCTCACCAATGAGTGAGAAACTCAATAAACTCAATACAGTACCTTCATTCCGCTGTCTTGTTCTTTCAAAATATCCATCTCTCCAGACACGGGTTTGAGAGTATCCAATTTCTTTCCGATTTCCATCATCCACTTCAAAACCTCTTCATAAAGAACGCTCAACTCTCCACTGTCGAAAATCTTCTGAGCAAGCAGAGAATTTCCGTGAATGACGCGGAGGTAAATTTCCCGGATGACGACGACAGAATACGTCTCGACCATAGAGGTGATGATCACACGACGGACGACACGATCATGTTGTTCAGCGGATGGCGCAATTAACATCATCTCAGGTCGTTCCTGAGTGGTCTCTGCAAGCTCAGCAACCGCTTGATCCATGACGCTCTCTAACGGGACATCTCTTTCAATTGTTGCTTTGGTGAAGTTTACAACTCTGTAGTCCTATAAAGACAGGGTCACAGAATAAAGACATACAGAAGTGTAACTTACATTACAAAACCGTAAAGCGCTTTTTACCGAAGAATTAGCTGGCGGCCACGTTCTTAGCAAGTGCCCTAAAGAGAGGCATTCACCTCCCCTGGAATATTAAATTTTCAATATGTTTTCAGGGGGGTGACTGCCGCTCTTTAGGGCACTTGCTAAGAACATGGCGGACTGAAAAAATCCCTTACGCGAAATTAACCTGAAGTGAGATCTCTGTATGTACTTGCTCTGTGACAGGGTACACTGTGGTAAATGGTCTGCGTAATGAGAGGGATTTAAACATTTGAAAACATACAACTAAAATTTCGACATTCCAAGCGAAGTCCTTCGTCGCAGTTTTGCTTGTATTTTTCAGGTAGTTGAATCCATCTCAATCGGCAGCTTTCTGGTGTTAAATTTCTTCCGATGCTATTGTCTGATAATCATTCACTTCACAAGAGCGCTATTAGTTTGACTCGATCAAACACCGTAGTTTTCGATTCCGATCAAAAAGGGATAGCCTGAACAGTTGAGAATTAACACAGCTACAGTGCAAACTTACAAATGACGAATTTGGAAGATAGACTATTCGACGTAGATAAAAATCAACAAAATGTGATTACGTACCTCTTGAAGGAAGCGTTCTTCAAATTGAACGGTGGTGACAGATGGAGCGCCTTCCACAGGTTCAATAGTCACAGGTATATCAATGACATTCTCATCCAACACTTTACTTAATTCTCTCAGTTCATCAATCGCAGGTTTGCTGGGCTCCTGTTCTTCACCAACCACGAATTCAATTGGAATATGTTCCACTGGTATGGTGTATTCTTCTGGTGCCTTGTGCTCAATCCGTTTTCCATCCACCATGATGTTTTCTGGTTCAATTGGTCTGCCATCAATAACGTAAACAGCCTCTTGTTTGGGCTCTCTGGTGACTGTCTTTACACCATTCCTGATGACAGTTCTGGTGACTATTGTCCTGACAATCACCACCCTCACCACTCTGCCTTGGTCATCTGTAAACTCTTCAACTGGTGTTCCTTGATCGAATGGTACATTTTCATCAAATGGTAAACTCTCAACTGGTGCTTGTTCCTCTGGTGTGACAAATTCTGATATGAATGGTACAATATCCTCTGGCTTCTTTGCTTCAACTTGTTTACCATCAACAGTAATGGTTTCTGGTTCCACTGGCTTACCATCAATGATATACACCACTTCTTCTTTTGGTTCTTTGGTCACAGTCTTTTCACCATTTCTGATGACAGTTCTGGTCACTATTGTTCTGACAATGATAATTTTAACCACCCTTCCTTGGTCATCTGTGAACTCTTCAACTGGTGTTCCTTGATCGAATGGTACATTTTCATCAAATGGTAAACTCTCCACTGGTGCTTGTTCCTCTGGTGCGACAAATTCTGATATGAATGGTACAATGTCCTCTGGCTTCTTTGCTTCAACTGGTTTACCATCAACAGTAATGGTTTCTGGTTCCACTGGCTTACCATCAATGATATACACCACTTCTTCTTTTGGTTCTTTGGTCACAGTCTTTTCACCATTTCTGATGACAGTTCTGGTCACTATTGTTCTGACAATGATAATTTTAACCACCCTTCCTTGGTCATCTGTGAACTCTTCAACAGAAGTCCCTTGATCGAATGGTACACTTTCATCAAATGGTAAACTCTCAACTGGCGCTTGTTCCTCTGGTGTGACAAACTCTGATATGAATGGTACAATGTCCTCTGGCTTCTTCGCTTCAACTGGTTTACCATCAACAGTAATGGTTTCTGGTTCCACTGGCTTACCATCAATGATATACACCACCTCTTCTTTCGGTTCCCTGGTCACAGTCTTTTCACCATTTCTGATGACAGTTCTGGTGACTATTGTTCTGACAATGATAATTTTAACCACCCTTCCTTGGTCATCTGTGAACTCTTCTACTGGTGTTCCTTGATCGAATGGTACATTTTCATCAAATGGTACACTCTCAACTGGTGCTTGTTCCTCTGGTGTGACAAATTCTGATATGAATGGTACAATGTCCTCTGGCTTCTTCGCTTCAACTGGTTTACCATCAACAGTGATGGTCTCTGGTTCCACTGGCTTACCATCAATGATATACAGCACTTCTTCTATTGGTTCTTTGGTCACAGTCTTTTCACCATTTCTGATGACAGTTCTGGTGACTATTGTTCTGACAATGATAATTTTAACCACCCTTCCTTGGTCATCTGTGAACTCTTCAACTGGTGTTCCTTGATCGAATGGTACATTTTCATCAAATGGTAAACTCTCCACTGGTGCTTGTTCCTCTGGTGCGACAAATTCTGATATGAATGGTACAATGTCCTCTGGCTTCTTTGCTTCAACTGGTTTACCATCAACAGTAATGGTTTCTGGTTCCACTGGCTTACCATCAATGATATACACCACTTCTTCATTTGGTTCTTTGGTTACAGTCTTTTCACCATTTCTGATGACAGTTCTGGTCACTATTGTTCTGACAATGATAATTTTAACCACCCTTCCTTGGTCATCTGTGAACTCTTCAACAGGTGTTCCTTGATCGAATGGGACATTTTCATCAAATGGTAGACTCTCAACTGGTACTTGTTCCTCTGGTGTGACAAATTCTGATATGAATGGTGCAATGTCCTCTGGCTTCTTTGCTTCAACAGGTTTACCGTCAACAGTAATGGTTTCTGGTTCCACTGGTCTACCATCAATGATATACACCACTTCTTCTTTTGGTTCTTTGGTTACAGTCTTTTCACCATTTCTGATGACAGTTCTGGTCACTATTGTTCTGACAATCACCACCCTCACCACTCTGCCTTGGTCATCTGTGAATTCTTCTACTGGTGTTCCTTGATCGAATGGGACATTTTCATCAAATGGTAGACTCTCAACTGGTGCTTGTTCTTCTGGTGTGACAAATTCGGATATGAATGGTACAATGTCCTCTGGCTTCTTCGCTTCAACTGGTTTACCATCAACAGTAATGGTTTCTGGTTCCACTGGCTTACCATCAATGATATACACCACTTCTTCTTTTGGTTCCCTGGTCACAGTCTTTTCACCATTTCTGATGACAGTTCTGGTCACTATTGTTCTGACAATGATAATTTTAACCACTCTGCCTTGGTCATCTGTGAATTCTTCTACTGGTGTTCCTTGATCGAATGGGACATTTTCATCAAATGGTAGACTTTCAACTGGTGCTTGTGCTTCTGGTGAGACAAATTCTGATATGAATGGTACAATGTCCTCTGGCTTCTTTGCTTCAACTGGTTTACCATCAACAGTAATGGTTTCTGGTTCCACTGGTCTACCATCAATGATATACACCACTTCTTCTTTTGGTTCTCTGGTTACAGTCTTTTCACCATTTCTGATGACAGTTCTGGTCACTATTGTTCTGACAATCACCACCCTCACCACTCTGCCTTGGTCATCTGTGAATTCTTCTACTGGTGTTCCTTGATCGAATGGTACAATTTCATCAAATGGTAAACTCTCAATTGGTGCTTGTTCCTCTGGTGTGACAAATTCTGATATGAATGGTACAATGTCCTCTGGCTTCTTTGCTTCAACCGGTTTACCATCAACAGTAATGGTTTCTGGTTCCACTGGTCTACCATCAATGATATACACCACTTCTTCTTTTGGTTCTCTGGTTACAGTCTTTTCACCATTTCTGATGACAGTTCTGGTCACTATTGTTCTGACAATCACCACCCTCACCACTCTGCCTTGGTCATCTGTG
>CACRXK020010802.1:0-12066 GCA_902702795.2 Paramuricea clavata | reverse complement strand
CCCCCCCCCCCCCCCCCTCCCCCAATGTTGATGTCTTCGCGACGTCTCTGAATGTGCACATTAGGTAAAGCATGCGAAAGGCTGATTTTTTAGCCGGGGAAAATTTAATAGTTAAAGGGCTTAAACTAAATCAAATTGTCTGAAATTTTGTACAGTAATTAAAAGTCTAACAATTGAATGTTCCATTCATTAACTCAAAATACGATTACAGCTTTAATTTGAATTTCGTGCGCAAACCATTTTTGTTTCTTTGGAAAAGAAGCACCACCTGCATGGTTTACACAATTTGAGTTTGAAGATAAAGAGCAAAGCCTAGCAAATAACTTTAAAACCAAACATAATAAAAGTAAAAATTTTGACTTTTATTATGTTTGGTTTTAAAGTTATTTGCTGCATGGGCTTTGTTGTTTATCTATAAACTAAGATTTCCGCCGGCCTGGTGTATCAATTGCCACAATTTGAGTTTGATTTTTTTTTCTTTCTACATTGTGGGTACTCAAGGAATCAATATATAACAAAACCTTGATACCACAAGCTGTTTTGTGAAATTGAGAGCAATTTCAAATCTGTTCAGTTTATTTTTATACACTCTGTATAACGTTTTCCGGACACCAAGATTTAATACTACAGATTATAAGCGCTCAATCTAGTATGTCCACATTAATTAATGAAATGTTTCCTTATCAAGTTCTTAGTGGAGGTAATTCTATTCCACTTGGCGGTGGTTGTCTTCTTGAGCTTGATCGACACATCATTCGCTGAAACTGATTTTTGAAAGCCGCTCTGTACGTTAGGTCCAGACAGGCATAAATTATTGGATTACATAAACTGTTAAACAGTGGGAGTGTAAATACTAGTTTTCCAGCTGTGTAAAACAAATACCTGTCAGTCAATGAGCGGTTGTCCGAATCACGAAAATTTGAATTGTAGTGCACCAGCATCTGGCAAATAAAGTGAGGACCCCAACAAAGTATAAACACTCCAACAACAACCAATAAAATACGAATAGTCTTCAGATCTTTAAGAAAGGCACTTCGTTGGTTCCAATTATTGCAGGTTTGACCCAGTTCGCCATTTCTCAACATTTTTTGTCGATTACGAACAACAACAAAAATGAGAGCGTACATAACCAGTATAACCACGGTGGGTAGAAAAAATAAAGCTATTGATACAAAAGTGTAGAATACTTTTATTTTACTTTTATCGAAAGCGCTGCAATCTCTCATGCTTGTAAACAAGATGCCCTTGCCTCCTGAATGAGGAGCGGCGGCGTAGGTGGCAAAGGCAGTTGAAATCAACCAAATGGCAAAGATAATTTTCAATGATTTGGAAGTTGTCATTCTGGATCTATATTGAAGTGGCTTCGTGATCTTGAGATATCGGTCAAAACTGATGAATGTCAGTGTATAAATAGATGCTGATAACAGAAAGGTATCTATCCACGCTATGAAACGACATAGGTGATTAGACATGGTACGTCGCGATTCAACATCGATACTGCGTTGATACATCATCAATGGTTCTAAAATTACACCAACCAAAAGATCAGCGACAGCCAGACAAGCAATAAAATATTTATTTGGTTGATGAAGACTTGCTTCTCTCCAGGTTGCCACCAAAACCAAAGTGTTGCCAACAATTGTACAAAGGGCGAAAATAATTAATATAATTTTTTTTGCTAATTCAAGTTCGTCCAGAAATGCATTCAATTTCATCCGATCACTGTCCGTTCTTGTATTCGTCTCTGTTGGATTTGTATGATTATACATCACTAACTTTGTTCCAAAAACTCACTCCAAAACTTGATCCTAAAGAATAGATAAGAATACCAAGGGCACTAGTCAGACAAATTCTAGCAGGGTCAGGGTGCAGCATGTGCTCTTCCGTTATTCGTGTATTGACTTCATAGTCGGACTTTTAAATACATTCAATGTGTTATTAGTTATTTTAGCTTGAGCTCCATTATGATAAATTCGGACGTGTTTAACAATTTATTCATATAGTAAATTCACACCTGGTGGAGCTCATGTTGAGTTATTTATAATATAGCATTCGTAAATTCTAAACGCTGATTGGCTAAGAGCCGTGTTGATATTTAACAATTATTCGCCGAAGGCGAGGTGATTATCGGGGAATATTCGCCGAGACGAAGTCGAGGTGAATATTCCCCGATAATCACCGAACCTGAGGCAAATAATTGTTTTAGTATTTTTACACAAGCTTTTGTGTTTTTTGAGACTGAATTTATTTTAATTTCGCTTATTTCTTTCTCAGTAAACTTCCACAAAACGGGTAGCCGCCATTTTGAAAATTTCTGTTTTGTTATATTCACCTGTAGGTGAATATAACAGCTTAATTATTACGTCAAATTTGACCAATCAACGTGTAGGATACGTACAATATGTATGGATAACGTACAATATGTATGGATAAATTTGCAACAGATCAAAACGCTACAAATTAATTAATTTGTCCTCCAATAGCTGCGTTCCCAAATTTTAACATCGATAAAAATATATGTATCGAAATATAAAAAATACATGTAAGTGTAGGTAGGTGGTATGAAATCTGAAACTATCTATTCTATGTTAACAGGTGGGAAATTTGTCGTCGATGACAAAAAATCGCGGACAGAAACAGAGCTCATTGCATTTACATTCAAAACAAAGCAGAAAGTTAGCTTAGAAGCTAGCTGTTTTAGCTGACGATTTTTTGCTTTCCATTCAACGATTTACAAATTAACGGTTATTCTTTTAAAAGTCGATCATGAGTTCTTTGTTTTGGGATGATTTGTTTTGTAATCGAGTGATTGGAAGAAGTTAATATGGCGACGTGAACATGGGAGTAAATACCGTATACGTCGATCTATGGCTTGTTTAAAAGCGTAATAAACGACGAAAGACGTGATATGAGAATGAAATGTAAGCTGAGTCTTTGAGACCCAGTTGCTTCGCACGTGTTGTGGTCAAATTTTTACCAAGAATCAAAGGCCGAAATGGGAACTTCCTTCACGAAAACCGCTTCGAGAAGGGTCTAGTTTGAAAATTTAGCTGTTAATTTCGATTTCATGAGCATATTTTGGTTACACGTTAAATATTTTTGTGCTTGATAAGGTTCAAAATTTGTTGTATATTCAAGCCCGGATTTTGTGTAATTTTGGTGATGACCGGAACAGAAACAAAGATATTTAAAAAATAGGTACGCAGTGCGTATATCTGAAACTTATGATGCGCTATAGCCCATAGCGCTTATAACCTTTGGTACAACTGGCGTGAAACTTAAAATATTGATTCAATAAGTTTAATATCAATATATTTATTGAAAAATAGCTATTATGTCAAAATAAGAAAACTTAAGATTCTCACACGAAATAGAGTACGGTGTAGACCCCTGCAGAAACACGCGAATAGGCAATGTTTTTATAAGCGACTGTTAATAGTTAGTTGCAAGCGACGGTAATAATAACACTAACAGTGTCAAGGTGGGTTTAAGGTTTTATCGAAAGCGATTGACTGTTAGATTTCCTTCACAAATTTACAACTAATAACGTTATTTCCTTTAGATTAAGCTTTATTGTAACTTTTTAAAGGAAAAATTACTATAATAGATTGAAAATGATTATTATTTATCATTTTGACGTTTGAGTCACAGAATAGAAATTTGAGTGATTGAGATGAGTTAATTTACACGTGCACTCTATCGAATGTCATGTTGAATGTCATGTTGAATCTTATGCGTACTTCACAATGGTTGCTATTTTCATGTTATTTACAAAATGTGCTATTGTGCTGTGGTTTTGAAGCTTTGCACACAATATAATCAGTGCGAGCACAATGGCTCCGTTACAGTTTGAGTATATAAAAATCGAGTATTTTGATAGCGTTGGGCTTTGAGGCTTTCACGATATATAAATATATTAAACGCCTCATAATTGATAAATAATCAGTGCGAGCACAACGGCTGCAAAATCACAACAAATAACAAAATACAAGGTAAGTTAAAAACAGTAAAGCTTTACCTACGTCGATTTATTTTTTTAAGGCGCTCAATTATGTAAATTTTCGGCGAATAATCAGTATTTCTTTGCGTTTCCTCGACGAAAACCCGGCATGAAATGCTCGTCGAAAAAACTCTGTATTTGCCGTACACTCTGTTTCATGTACTTTTATTTGATATCTTAGGTATACGCGTAAAAATAGGGGCTCATACAGTTTACGAGGTTGTAAAATGCATGACTTGCCTCTATTTTCATGTAAACATTCGAAATTTTTCGACAGCAAAGACAAAGTAGCAACTGTTTCAGATCGAATGCACACGGACAGCCCACCAGAGACAATGGCAGGGTACTGAAATAAAACGTCACTAAAAAATTCTGTATGATTAATTTAGATCATGTCCACTTTCAACATAAAACAGTCATGTGTTGTGTACAAATATTTGGCAATATTTACACGATTGTGCCTTCTTGTAAACACGCGTTGCGTGGCTCATTTTACTCGCGCATGCTCAGACAAATTTCCCACCTGTTTGCTATGTTACAAATGAGTAATATGAATATTTAATTAATTAATATTTCTTGACTTGCTTCCTTCCTTAAAAAGTATTGTGTATTGTGCTGGAAGCGTATTAGAGTTATTATCAGATTCGTCTGTTAGTGCAGTGTGCCAGGATTCTAAGGTTTTAAGGTTTCTATAATTTCCCTTGTCTATCGATCACTTTAGCATTGGCAAAGTCAATTACATGATCTTGAGTCCATGCGTGTTTTGCTACATTCGACCCCTTCTTGCTTTGTTTCACATTCCTTACGTGTTCGGACTTTCTCGTTTTCAAGGATCTTCCTGTTTCGCCTATGTAGCTCCACTGCAATCTTGACACGGTATCTGATAGACCACGTTCTTTTGCTCTTCAATTGGTGAGTCTGTGTTGCGGATGGAAACTGGCGTTCGAGGGTTTTTACCGGCTTATTGTAAACTTTGATGTCATGTTTTTGGAGTGTTCTGGCTAGGGGTTCGGTTAGTCCTTTGATGTATGGTAGAACCGCGATTTCTGCAGTTGGCGACTTGTCTTCGACTATAATTCGAAAAAAGACCGGACTCTTCAGGGCTTACTACAGTTTTGTTCTTACGTTTTTTGATCAATCCTGAAATTAATTTCTTTCGATAGCCATTTGATGCCAGAACGGTGGTTACATGATTTAGTTCTCTTTCTTTGCTTTCGTCAGTGGTGGGAAGCGACAAGGATCGGTTGATAAGTGTTAATTGTTGCAGTACAAATTTTATGTTTTTGGTCGTGATGTGATAAGTAGTTTAAGCAACGGTCTGTATGAGTGGGTTTGCGGTAAACGTCAATAGAAATTAAGCCGTCCCTTCTAGAAATTAATGTGTCAAGGATAAGCGATCTTTCCATCCTTTTCGTTTTCAATAGTGAAGTCAATGTGTGGGTCAATGGAGTTTAGTGTATCATGAAAAGATGATATGTTAGTCTTTTTTATGATGGAAAAACAATCTTCTACAATATTAACGTTTCCAAACTTTAGGTGGTGAAGTTGCATCTCGGATGACCTGCATTTCTTCTATCACTTCCATGCACAAGTTAGCCGCTACCCATGGCACATCCATGAATTTGTTTGTAGGTGGTGTTGTTATAAACGAAAAAACTATTACATAAAACAAAATATAAAACTCGAATGATGTCCTCAATGTCGAGTTGAGTTCTGTCAGGAAGTGTCGGATCATTTTCATAATTCCGTTCTTATATATTTGCGTGCTTTGTCAACAGGAATGACTGTAAAGAGTGACACCACGTCAAATGAAATCATAGACTCGTCTTCGTCTATGGTAATGGTTGAAATTTCGTGTTTGAATTGAGTAGAGTTAGCTACTGAGAAGCCATTCTTGTTTTGAAGTGGAGAAAGTATTTTGGTAAGGAATTTGGTAGCTTCGTAAAGAGCTGAGTTGATTAACCTACTTTGTGATGCTTGTTGGAGCCTCTGATGGCTGGAGGAATTGCGTCACTTGAGTGTAGCTTACGGTAAGTATTCTTGGGAATTTCTTCTTGATTCTTCAGGTCAAGTAGCATGGCATTTAACTCTCGTTCTACTCATTTGAATGGTGGCTTAGGTATCACGGCGTATGTCGCTTCATCTTTCAATAGGTTTTGCATCTTCTACCATTATCGGCTCGTCGGGTAACACTTATTTTGACCTTGATAATTCTGGATATCACAACAACGTCATCCACTACTGGTTTTTACCCGACGCACTATACCGTCGCAATTATTTTGTTTAAAATTCGTATGGATTAAGCTAGAGAACACAGTGACGTGATATTCTTATTAGTCGCATGTGTTGGAGACTGTTGTTGTTATAGACACGGAATTTTTTAGAACATTCTATTTATATTCAATATAGATAAATATAATACCTCAGTTAAACAATAACAACAGTCAACAGGGCCCCCCACATCAAATATACCCCCTGTTGACTGTTGTTATTGTTTGACTGACGTGTTATATTTATCTATATTGAATATTTATAGAATGTTCTAAAAAATTCCGTCTGTATAAATACAACAGTCTTCAACAGAACTAATAAGAATAACGTTTGAATGTTTTATTTGAGATGGATAACAAAATCAGTACCGTTGTCGATGGAGGCTTTATTGTTTAGCATTATTAATTGCATTTTCCCATTGTTTCTTAACCTGCATTTTTTACGTTTTCTAATTTTCTGAGCGATAGGCCGTGGCTGATGGGGGTTTTAACTGTCGGAGGCCCTTACAGATTTTAACTAATCCTACCTAACGAGCGTCGTTACGCCGCTGAGTGTACAAGTACTGTATTCTGAATAAATGATACAGAATTCAACTTACGAAACAGACCGTATCTTAAGGAACTATAACTGACATGCATATTATTCTTTCTAACTTACTAACTCTTTAAAAAGTATAGGATTATTCTACATTTGTATACTTATCGTGTACAGTTTAATCCATGCCTTAAGAAGGGAGGTACAGTATATGTAATTTTACTCACCGAATTTATACGAATTTTACGAGTTTTCCTGTTCTTGATAGTTGAGTAAGTTTTGAAAAGCACCTATATCATGTTTATAGCTACAGCCCAATGCAGTTTTCCTTTTGTTTTGCACATCATAACTGTGAAATCATTAACAATTCAGATTTATCAGAGAAAAGAAATTTAGCTTGTATCGATTCTCCTGTTGGTCTGGCATCGTATACGTCAGTATATGTCACGTGATTTCGCAGTTTGCCTGACTGGACAACAACTAAGCCGATGGTTTAGGATAAAGAGGTTCTTTTTAAAATTATTTGAACAGGGTCTCCCATGGAGAGATTATGTAAAGTTATAGACAGCTTTAAGCAATTATACACATAGGCGTAGGGGGCGGGGGGGGGGGGGCGGAAAAGTCGGGCAAATGTTCAGCAAAAGTCGGGCAAAAGTCGGGCAAAAAGTAGTCAAAACAAGAAAATCTCTCTTAATAATAACCCCAGTTTGTTGGGCAAACAAAGCCAGTTGGGCAATCTTCGCTTCACAGTCGGGCAGTATTTGGTTATTATAAAAATAAATGGGAAAAATTCTGTAAAATTTTTTTGAAATATGTAAATTTTTCGATTTTTGGGATAGTTTGTATGGGGTTTCGAAAAATTTTTGTATGTCCGGAAAATTTTTTTGACCCCTAAAATGGTACACTGACCGAAGTTTTTTTTGCGACGGGGTTCGGATTAGACAATTTCGGATCGGATTGGACTTTAAATATTAGCCAGTTGTCGGATTATAAACGTCCAATCCGATCCGATGCACACCTCCAGTTTCTATAGTACATAGAATTGCATAAATTAATATTTTGCACAAGTTTTAATGCAATAAGCAAACCCTATATTTTTCTTCTTGAATCAGGTTTAATTTGGTTCAAGGAAGCATTTGCTGCATTTAGCTTAATTACTTAAGGCCAATTTTTTCTCCCTGAAAATAAGCAGCGGATTGGACAGGATCGGAACAAAACAAAATCCGCGCATGCGCCATTTTTAGCATTTTCTGGTTCCGATTGATCTGGCGACAATGCTGGCCAGATAATAAAACATTAAAAGGTTGAAATGGATGAAATATTTTCAACTGTCTTCGCTCCGATCCCACGGATTATACTTGGCGACCAAACAAATGCCGTACGCTCTCCTGAGTGTATAAAATTTACAAAATGGAGAATGAGAGACTGGAACGAGCTCAATTTTTTCTTTTTCCAATCCGATCAGGGAAAAACCTCCGATCCGTTGCTTACTTTCCAGTGTGGAAATTAGACTTAAGGCAAATATGTCCTCGTGATGTTAGTTTTGGGTTTTCAACTCTTTTAATTTGCATACATCCAAAGCAATATCGTCAGTTTTGCATTCCTCTAGTTGCTCCTCAATTGCCTCAATTTTCACTACAATTTTTTTCCATTTATGTGCAGTAGTTTTAGGATAAATATCACCTGGACTCCTTCACAACTCATTATCCTTACCAGAGTTGATCTCATGAGGTGTACTTTCCGTACACTATCTGGTATATTCATGTCGTGGTCAGCTGCTTCCTTTGTTGAATCTTGGAAGCATCTGTTAGTGTCGTCAAGAAGACTAGGCTAAATGTCTTAGAAACGACTAGAAACGTCTTTTAAATACGACTATTAGAAACGACTTAGAAACGTCTCAGAGAAACGATATTTAGAAACGACTAAGAAACATCTTAGAAAAGACTTGTATAGGAACGTCTTTTAGTCTCGTGTTTTAGTCTTAGTCTCGTTGTCTTTGAATACCATCTTACTGCATGCATGTTAATTTTTCATCTTCACTGTTCCATCGTATGCTAGCTTACTTTAAACCTTATTAAATTAATTAATTGCTATAATATCACCACCATCTGTAAAATTAATGCTACTCAACCTCTTGCTATAGTTTATCAATAAAAACATTTTTTTATAAGCAAATATGATTGTATCAATGTATCGTTTATATATATTAATAGCTTCTACACCATCAGATATATCATTTTTTGTCTAGTCAATACGGTTATTCAGAAGTAATTATAAATTATAAAAACGCTTCTAGCTAGAAATACGTGCTAGTTCGTGTTTGCTCATACCTTATAAATTCTTCGTAATGTTTTTCAATGTCTATTTTGTTAATCTTGTCTTCTCCTGGCGACTATATATATTTATAAACTCCCAAACTCTGCTGGAAATTCTGACTTTTCTTTTCAAATTCCAAGTTTCAACTGACCGTGCTCAAAAGTCGAAGCTTTAAACAATTCGTAAATTAACCCGATTGCCTGACGTTTACTAAGGGGCTGCTTATATGGAAGCCAAGTTTCACCGGTTAACGAGGCAGCCAAGTGAGATCTATACCGCTGCATTAGTATGTCACTCGCCGTGCGATTTTATGGATAATATCATTTTAGTCAATTTACTCGATTCTGATTGGTTAAAACCATGCCGAATAAACATTAATCGCACAGGTGTGCCGATTAAAAATTAATCGGCACGGATAAGAGGCCGCGTGGATCATGCGTGCATTAAACACAAAATGTCAACTGGAAAACAAACAAGTTTAGTTGAAAAAGTACCTTTTCTGAGCTTTTATTTTAAGGCCCTGTCACACTATTGCGTATGAGAGAAACGTATGAGAAGCGTATGAAAATTAATGAAATAATTTTCATACGCACAAAAATCCTTTGAAATACCAGCGTATGAGTATACCGTACATCTGGCGTACCTCTAGCGTATTCAGCGTGTGCGTATATATAGAGTATGCTTATCGTATAAAGCATATACGTCCGATACGCACAAAATTTTTGAACATTCTTAAAAAAAAATTTCTGCCTCGCCGTATGCCAGCGTATGCGACCGTGCTTGAAACGTATACAACCTATGCCTAACGTACCCCTAGCGTATATATGTCAGCGTGTACCGGCGTATGAGTGATATTTTTATACGCAGTGGCATACGCTAGTACGATACGCAATAGTGTGACAGGGACTTTACAATGAGCTCTTATTTACGTTTTCGTAACGAAGAAAAAGAAGAAATAAAGATTATTCACAGTTTTTACAGGTATGAATTGAAAATTAATGTCAGAAAGTGCTCTCAAAATTGACCACATGCAGAGGCGCCGTATGACTGTGCTCGCTTGAATACATAAAATACAATGTTTCTTATCATTGACTGCTCGTGTAAAATTGACTATAAAATGATATTAATAGGAAATCACACTTGTTTTCGAAGTATTAATAAAAAATCACACTCGCGCTACGCACTTGTTTTATTGTTTTATTAAAATTATTTAAACACGGTAGCCATTCAGCATTCGCTGGTTTTCAATGGGCGTGGTCACATTAAAAATTTACAATAATAATGATATGAAGCCTAACTACTCATCGGCTTCACACTACTCAGTCACTAATACAACAAGATATACTAATTATCTTTGCTAGTATAACAATAATACTTAATTATTATCACAGCTTATAAAGTACACGTACACGGGGTACTCGTCAATCACTACAGTCGTTACCATAGTGATTGATGAGCAATGTCTTTAATACGTTCGCTGTTTTATTACCGATGTTTTGCTTCAAGTTAAGGGAAGGTTGTTCCACGATTTTGTCGCTCTATAGGAAAAGCTTTTCTTAAGAAAATTTGTGCTAGGTTTTGCTAATGACAGTTGGTCAAAACATTAAACTTCGGTAAAGCTGTAATTTTCCCGGGTGTAAATAGCCGGGCGGAATTATAGTACCCTCGCCCGGCCTTATGCCAGGAACGGCGCTTCGCGCCGTTGGCTCGGAGATAATGCTTTCTAAAAGTGATTGGGTTTGAATAGATTACATTAATAATTGATTGTATAACTTGAAGCCACTTGTCTTGCGGACATAAGCCGTTTCCACTTGCAATACTAAATCGCTAAACTAGGGTACCTGCAAGGTAGGGATTGCTGCGGGCATTAAAAGCAAATAGAACTACAGTAAACAGCACAAATTATATCAAGCACAGTGATTACTCCCTGCGACCAGTGAGAGCTGTGAATGGAACTGAGAAGAAGCAAGATATATATATATATATATTTTTCAGTAGCAAAGACCAGGGGTTAAAGGGCAATCAGAGGTGACAGATATTAAACATGTGCGTCTCATTGACATACAGTTAAATTAAGATCAGATTTCATATCAAGACTGTTTACTGCTAGAGCATTTACCAAATTATATAGACTATATACACAGATTTATCACACTAAGAAACCAAAACTTTATAAAAATATAGAACTGACAGTGGCCAAAGTCCAAAACAAATGCAAGCGTAACATTAGACTTGAAAAAGCTTTAGAAATTCGATAAAAATTCGAAGACTCGAGCGAGTTTAAAATTTGTGTTCTGGGCATAGAAAGCGCGCACGACCACAATTCCATGCGCTAAATAAAATTTAGTTCAAAACCCCCTCTCTGCACATGTTAGGCTGCTGCTACGCTCGCTCGCTTCAGGCTCGCTCGCTCCGCAGCAATTATATCACTCTCCCTCTCTCCTCCGCAGAGGCTTTTAAAGAATATGAAATTCGAAGAAATTGAAATTGCGCTAGAAGCGCCGATTTTCAGCGGTTGTCTTCATACCAGATACCTTCTAGCGCAATTTCAATTTCTTCGAATTTCATACTCTTTAAAAGTCTCTGCGGAAGAGAGAGTCACTCTCCGATTACTACAGGGTGTATCAAAATAAACGCAATTCATCTTTTGTGCTTAATCACTTTCGAAATACTATTTCTAGTTAAACGCTTTTAGGCTTATTTCAAAGCCTGTTCTTTTCTCTTTCAAACAAACTATTATCCTTGTCTCCAATGCTATAGTAATAATTGCACAGGAAAAGATTTAGTAAAACCTATAATTTTTAGTTGCTGTTTAATTATGCAAGTTTACTATGTTATTGTTTAGTCGGTTTAAATGTTAGAATTTTCTTCTTTAAACTTTAATGTTGTCGTCACTACATCTGGAAAACCACGTAAGAACAAATTAAAGTATTTTAAAAGAGACC
>CACRXK020010801.1:0-13249 GCA_902702795.2 Paramuricea clavata | reverse complement strand
TATATATATATATATATATATATATATATATATATATATATATATATATATATATATATATATATATATATATATATATATATATATATATATATATATATATATATATATATATATATATATCATGGGCTTTCATAAAATTTGCTATAGTCCACCTGTTCTCACAATAATGCAACCAGACTTATTACAGTCAATTTCAGCTGACTTTTCATCTTAAGATTCCGAACTTCATTGCCAAGTTCAAAAGTTCATAATGAAATTCACAAACAGGTTTGTAAACTGGGCATTTGATTGGCTGGTTTGATTTAATAGCCAATCAGAGGCTTTGTTTACAAACCTGTTTGTGAATTTCATTATGAACCTTTGAACTTGGCAACGAATTTGCGAAGTTCGGAATCTTACGATGAAAACTCGGTCAGTTGAAATTGACTGTAATATTTTGAGTTGACACGTCAGTTTTGTGTAACGCAAACTGATAAAAACGTATATCTTCATGGTTATTATACATTAATTTGCACTTATAATAACACTGAAAATATAGCGCAACTTGTTTGTTTTAACATGAAAACAATCATCGGAGAAGGAAAGCATGGAAAGGTAAATTGTAATCCGCACTAAAGTATCAAAAGTAAAGTATATAAACAAGTGTTATAGCTATATTTGTCTAAATGCCATGACACAGAAGAATACTCAAGACAGCAAATGATATAGGTACTGTGTATGTCAGCAATATAAACAACAACAAAAACCAGGCAGACTTGTAGACTCACGCTTTCTGCTCTAGCAATTTCTTGCAAGATGAAGACAATATCAATGGAGCACGATCACATCGTTTTGTTTCTAAATAGATTTGTCAAAATTCATTCACAACATTCGTTCATTCATTCAAAGTTTATTCACAAAATTTATTCACAACATTAACTCACAACATTCGTTAGTGCGTATGAACAACTACCGATGCAGATATCTGAGTTGAATTGGGTTTCATAATTCTTATATAATTTTGTTGTATGTTTATCCAAATGTCAGATGTTCATCAATTAATTGAGTATACAATAGTTAGAACGTTCAATCTAGTCAATGTCAAATGAGGGAATTTTTGTGGGCGGAAATGTTCATTAAAATTTTGCTGTATATACGCGGATATACTTGATTACTACCAATATTTTATTCGTTGCTAAAATTTATTGTAAAGGAAAGGGTTTTTCAATTATTTCGCAAGGCTTTCTTTCTTTTAATAAAGCTGTAAACCTTGATAACATTTCTGAGAGAAGTTTCATGCGGATTCAAGTTTGAGCTAAATTGAATAACGCATGACTTTCGAAGTGCAGTTCTTGTAAAAGGCTACATGTTGCCCCGTGCTATACCCCCGCACCGTTTGGGCAACCGGGACAGCTGCCCCCGTGGCTGCATGCCCCATGCATGTGTGAACGATATGTAGTGTCTCATGAGAATTGGGGTTTAATTAGAAATTTAAAGAGAAAAACTGTCTGAATTAAAAATAACGGTAATTAAAAAGAAACTAATAAAATCGTCATAGTTTTGAACTTACTTGATGAAAAGACTTGTTCAGGTTCTGGGCAGACCTTAAAGAAAAGTTTGGTTTTAAAAACGTTACATAAAAATGGCGATCACCTGCTGGATTTTAATTCATGCAAGACAATGCAAATAAACGTATTGTGTGATGTTTTCTACAACCACAAGTCGCTAATTAAACTATAATTGAATGTTGGATATTGGATGTAAATATCTCATAGCCATTATTACATTTTAATCATATTCACGCAGTTTAATTATCTTTCGGCATGGACTTTATTAAAAACAATATTCGACTGATAATTCTGTGATGTGAAACGTTTTATAACATGTACAATAGAGTCATGTTTTCGCCCGCTACTCTGGTTTTTAGTCTGGATTTGAATTCGTATACAATTTTAATAATACATAAGACATTCTCTCTCATGCATATGAAGGTATGACTTAATTATAGCATTAGGGCAACTCTCAAAGCAAGTCAAGAAGAGGAAACTGCTTTCTACTTTATTTTTGTCTCTGCAGAATGCACTAAACACGATGGAAAATTTCTATTTTTGTAAGTCTGCTTAAAATTGTAAATGATAATATGGAGGAACTGCTATGGCCCAACTATACATATTACACACGTAAGAGGATTAATTGTCACGTAAAACGTCTTACCCGTTTAATAATATCAAGATGGTTAAACTCCAGACTACGTGTTCCTTCGTTGGATGCCTCATCAAGTGTCTTTTTGCTGAGCTCGCATAAACCTTTGCCGATGCCAGAGATTTTGTAATTTACTGACGCACATAAGTTATCCCTAAAGCAGTGAGTTGCGCATTCGTGCTCCCATTTTGTCTTTATAGTCCGAAAAATATAATTTGCCAAGTATTTTTCCTTATGTTTGCGATACACAGCTTCCATTGAACATTCGCTTTCCTGCAGTAGCTTTAAGATCAAGATTACCACATATAGGCTAAATAAGACCGACATTATATCAGATGGACCTCGAGCTATATGCTCAAAATTTATAAATAACTGCCTGTTTGATGATAGGCTATAATACTCCATTATAAGCAGGTGCTTTATAAATAATTTACAAGCAGTTATTTTTTAGTATCAGGCCCAATCAAAATCATTAAACTTGTCATTGAAAGAATCAAAATACACTGAAGGAAACAAATGTATAACTAAAATTTTAGAGTCACGAGACCCGTTTCGAGTGTAGATTAAAAGTATCGTGCGTTAAAGTAGTACATTAAACGTAACACATTGAACATGATTTTTAAAGCCAACAAAAGTCAACCGAGTTTATTAATAACCGTATATAATATAAAATATATGGTAGATTTTGTAAACAATTTCTAACTTTAATTAATAATGTTGTTTTATATGAAAGTTGCATGAGCACTTTTATATTTCTTATGAATTCTTCAAATTATTTAATGTGAACAAAAGAGTTTATATTTCATTTTCCAAAGCCAGTAGGAAGCCATTTTATAATGTAGCTATATATGAAATCTGCTGTGTTGGTGTAATGTACTCAGGTGAATAAGATGTTTGTGTGATGTTACTCTGAGTGTATATCCACACCGAGCAGGCTTGAAAAATATGCCTGGCCACGGCGGGATTCGAACCTACGACCTTTGGAACACTAGCCCAATGCTCTTCCAACTGAGCTACGCGGTCAGGTCGGTTCGCGTATGCGATATTTCGGAACTGAGTCTAGTTCCTTCGATATCAGTGTAATATAATAATCATGAAATCTGCTGTGTTGGTGTAATGTACCCAGGTGAATAAGATGTTTGTATGATGTTACTCTGAGTGTATATCCACACCGAGCAGGCTTGAAAAATATGCCTGGCCAGTGGCACGGCAGGATTCGAACCTACGACATTTGGAACACTAGCCCAATTAATGCTCTTCCAACTGAGCTACGCGGTCAGGTTGGTTCGAGTATGCGATATTTCGGAACTGAGTCTAGTTCCTTCGATATCAGTGTAATCTAATAATCATGAAATCTGCTGTGTTGGTGTAATGTACTCAGGTGAATAAGATGCTTGTGTGATGTTACTCTGAGTGTATATCCACACCGAGTATATAGGCTTGAAAAATATGCCTGGCCACGGCGGGATTCGAACCTACGACCTTTGGAACCACAGAATAGTAGCTATATATATTAAGAAAAATGAGAAAGGAGATTAAAATTAAAATTTAAAATTTCTCAATTTAGAAATTCTAAAAAATATGCTTTATGTATCATAAGTAGATTCTATATGGTTTTAGTATATAAAGTGTTTCGGACCAAAGGACGAGTTTTTGCGGTCTTGAATCACGAAGTGGTTTTTAAATTGCCTGAAAATACATGCAATACTTATATTACTTGAATTCATCTAAGTTGGTGCATGGATTTCGGTAATTACTGAGCAGCAGATGATCAAACTTCAGAAATGTTGACACTTTTCTGCAGAAGCAAGAAAATTAAACTGTATATCTTATTTGCACCAGATACAAGACAAAAAGTGCACATATAAACAGGGCTGTCGCTAAAGAGGGATGATGGGGATGTAATATCACCCCCCTGAAAACCAGTTGTCACTCTACGCCCTTTTGTTGACAAATGCAACCACCTCTATCAAGCTGCCACATCTACTAATAAACGGTACTATAACTGGTCTTTTCTATTTTGTTTTAGCTGCCTAATTTCTAACTTTACTTATTTAGGCACAATTTGTATAAAACAACCTTTTTATGAAAATATCGCCAATTTAAGCTGACAATCGTTTCCATGCCCTTTTTGTGTTCTTTTATCAATTTGTGGGGACAGTTTTCTTAAGTAATTATTTATCAACTATATATGCTCATGTTCCCGATGATTTAGAATTATTTATAGAAGAACATTTCGTCATACCATGGCCTACTGCCATAGTTCCATTTAGCAGATGGTGATCAACTGACAGTAAATTTACGCGCAGGGCCATCGCGATGTGGTTTAAGCGGGGGTATATTATTATTATTTAGGTGTCGGTATATTATTATTTATGACAATGAAGTATATATATATATATATATATATATATATATATATATATATATATATATATATATATATATATATATATATATATATATATATATATATATATATATATATATATTATTTAACGTAGGTATCTTAGACATACAAATAATTTTTCTCTCTTTTGTAGACTGCAAAAGAACCCTTTTAAACGAATTTGTATTCCACTCTGTTTTTCTGCAGCACAAGTATACATCCAAAATGCTACGTAATCTAAGCTTGAGAAAACAATGAATATATACAATAGGCAGATATTATTACAAGTGCGACAGTTCTTTTAAAAGTGTCAGAATATGCAATGCATTTTAATTAACTGCATTATTCTCCAATACGATATACAGGTCAATATTTTACTGCACCAGTATATAACCAAATGCACGTTTCTCTAAGATTTTGTCAGCACTTGCAGCACACACAACACGGTTACCACAAGCCATTGTTGCATATTTGTCGCAACCGTGGTATTTTGCACCAAAACCTATCCAAGAATCACAAGTGGAACATTCGTTTTCATTATTGGCCACCAAGCCAATTCGCAGCTGCATATACTCTTTGGTAGGTGACTTGAGGTTGATATTAAAACCTCGTTTGTTACAGTTGGCCTGTAAGTGGAAACCAGTGATTAACGATATAATCAAATCACGAGAAAAGGATGTTTTTTTGTATTTTCATCTGCGATCACACTGTACAGCGAACTTGCTTCGTAATCTAACATCATCCATTTTCTGTCACCATTGACGGTCATACCAAGACATATTTTCTTGAAAGGTGTGTTCCAATAAGAGGGCAGTTTACTTTCTTTCTCTGTTAGTCCTTCAAGTCCATCTTCAACTGCATAACTTTCCCTATTCGTCCACCAAGGTGAATCATATTCGAATCTGGTCTGAAAAACATAAATAGTGCAGTAGAATATGATTTGATTGATCCATTGATCGACTGCATGGGTTAGATTACTCAAATATTACCTTGTCTCCATCGACTTTCAAGATTAGTGTCCAACCTCCACCTCCACATCCGGAAATGTCAGTCATGTGACAATATACCTTATATGGTGACGAAGTGACATTTTCTTGCAGAGTATAGGCACCATTAGGTGAGAATCTGGAAAATATAAAAAGCAATTCGTCCATCCATTACAATGATTTAACGAGACCAAGAAATGGTCATCATGCACATACACATGTACAAAAGCATCCATTCTGGCATATAGGCATGCCTAGGGTTTGCAATGATATCAGGCAAAGGATTTTAAGTTGATCTATATATATAGTCAGAATTAAAAAAAACTCTCCTAAATCTGTAATATAAATGATTCTAAAATTTTTGAAGATATTTCAATTTGTTTGTATGTAAATGAACTGAATCTATGACGACATAGCAGGGTACAACTTTTGAATTGCTTAAAATTTCGGACAACATTGAACAAAATTTTCAGATTAAAAACTAGATAGCTTATGTATATAATTAAATTATAATCGTAAGAATTTGAAACAGAACGGAACAGGGTTCGTGCTACTCCTTAAAGTCCTTAAATACTACTCGAATAAGTTTTAACTTTTCAAGGGTGCTTGAAAAGCTCCTCAAATTTGCAGTTTATTTACCCCTTACTTAAATTATTTTGCTAAATAGTAAGTGAAACCATATAGTATTAACTTTTGTTAGTTGCCATAGGTATTTCGTATAGTGCAAAAACCGGCTTTAGAAACAAATCGTTGATAGAAATTCGTCAATATTACACCAAGTATTTCATTTGGAAGCTAGACTGGTGAATATAGACCGTGGGCTCGATCTGGGTTTGATTCTTCTATGTTTTCATTTTCCTTGAAAGAAAACACATCAAACACTCCTTAAAAATGCTATTTTACTACTTAAAAATTATTCCTTGAATTTAACTTTTCAAGACCAGCACGAACCCGCATGGAAATAGAAAGTGCCCAATCATTTATGGATGGCTGAAATTCATTTGCCAATGACATCATTTTTCTAGACATATCTATCATACAAAGTGAAATATTTTGAAAACGATGACAGATTTTGAAAAAGTGAATAATTATAGCTTATGTAATACAGATTTAAAATTTATTTTTAACTAGATCATTGCCGCTGTCCTGTAATTGGTACTCTTACTTTTATATGCTGAAAAGCTTGTTATCAGGTTTTTCCCAATTGATTGTAGTCTTACACCCGATTAATTCATTAGTGGAGGAATTATTAAATTTCATAAATTTGATATTTTAACAAGCCTACACATGCAGACAACCGCGGGCAACAACAAACGAACACACACATAACATACTTTTTTTTGCGTAGTAGATCTTGGCAAGATTGGAATCCAGTCTTTTCTAAAAGTATTTTAAAAATATCAATTTAATTATCAAAAATAATCTACACTGAACAAGGCTGTCTCCAGTATAGAATATATAACGTGTATGAAAATGCTACAATGCGACATTATACATTATACATGAGCAAGGCTTATATTATACCTAACTCTTTTGCTTTCGGGTCAACCTGTAACGAAAAGTATATATATTTTAATACAAATGTGTTTTTCTCAAATTATGTAGATTTTAAACATAATAGTAGTAGCTAAAGAGGCGCCAATATATATTTTTTTAATATTTCGACGTTATATTTTCATTATGTTATTTCCTCGGAAATTCAAACTATATTACGTTAAATTTTGTAGTAATTACAGCCAATTGCGGAAATGAATCTGAGAAGTGTCAGCTTGACATCGTAGACTGATGTATTGGCAATGCTTAAATTTGATACGCGCGCGTTATACAATTTTATTTTAATTAAGTAATATACATAATTAATACATATATCTTTGTACTGCTTATCAGTTAAAGTCTGTCTAAAGTCTTTCCCAATGCGATTCTCAAGAATTTGAATTTGCATGGCTTCCCGCATGCGGACAGTGTATAAAACCAGTAACTTGTTGAACGAAAACGAACATGCATTTTAAAGTATATAGCCCCTATATATAGGTATAAAATGCTGTTTTTACGAAAACAACGACATTTTATTTTTGCGACACCCGAGTTCCTAATATATTTGTTAGTCCCGACACCAGTTCCTAATAAGTGGCCATGCAGTAATCAGTTCCTTAATTTATTTTTGTGGAAAAAGAATGAAAGACAGATATATTTCGACTGGAATATATATATATATATATATATATATATATATATATATATATATATATATATATATATATATATATATATATATATATATATATATATATATATATATATATATACAAAATAAATATTTATATTATTTTGTTGTGTGAATAATCCCCGCCTAGAATATAGCTTTGCTAAATGCGGGTGGGTTATTTAATATTTGCTTTTGTATTTCTTCTATTTTTAATAAAATTGTAGAATTGTAAAAATTATATAAAGATTGACGTCAGCAGGCTTATTGTGACGTAGTTTGTGGAGGAAATCCCGAAAGCTCAGAGTTGTTTACTACGAGTTGTTTACTACGAGTTTTTTAAGAGCCAAAAGAAGCCAGTATTATGGTAAGTTTGAAGTGAATTTTTCTATATATAGGCCAAATGAGTATTCATATTCGTCCTATTTAAATTTTATTTGTTTTTATATTAGATTGTACATTATTTTACTGTCAACATTCAGCAAATTGTTCGCCCGGTTTGTTTACATATTTCGTTGCTAAAAAGTATAATTTTTCTTTTTTGTTACTCAAATTCATCAGTCTATAATCATCAGAATGGCCCCAATCAAGCTGTATACAGCAATACACAGGCTTAGGGACCGTTCATTATTTATGCCTCAGGGGGGCACCGAAGAGAAATAAAAATTGGCTACTTTTTTTTAATTGCCCAACCATTTTCGAAGTATTATTTTCTTTTACCCAACCCTTATGCAACTCAAGATTTGTATGGTTATAAACAGCTTGTTTTTGATATATAAACTACTTGTTTGATACATACACATAACATTAAATTAAAAAAAAAAGCCGTGGGAAAAATATTTGAAACCTTGTGCCTCATGAATGGAAAGGAAGAAGTATTTTAATGATGTTATGAAGGTGATATATGAATCCGCATTCACACATAAACAGAGTCAGTTCCTGACGTACCTAAATGGGCAAAGGCAATTTAGATGGGATACAAAGAAAAGAATTGAGAAGTTACAGTATGTGATCAAGTCATATGAGGAAAGGGGTTCTTCCAAAAGAGAATATATCTGTTGGGAAATACAAAACAATGCCAGATAATCCATCATGCATTAAGGGATGTTAGTTTTGCTAACAGGGCAGATAGTCACATTAAAGCTACAAGGAAAGCTGCTGAGGGGCTTCTGGAGCAACTGCAGAACAGGAAAGTCCAGCTTTTTGACAGCCACATGCATGCATGGAGCTGGAGAAGTGGGCAGAAAATGAAAATAAAGTTGTAAGCCAATTCATTGAAGAAGTATCTGAGTTGAAGTCCAAGGTAACTATGATTTGGGACGATGTTGCAAATGCAGCTAAACAGCTCAACAAACGATATTCTAGTGCAGATCTCTTTAATTTTGAATAAAAAAGGAAACGACGGCGAGTGAAAGAGCAAAAATGTAGCAACAGGAAAAAGTCAAAGATAATGTCAGTTCGAAAGGCCCAGGATTTGCTTAAAAGGAGTGGTTTCGCCAATGATGTCATTGAGAACATTTGCCCAACTGGGAAAGAGAGGGGAAGAACAGTTATTAGTCTTGAAGAACTGTTAAACCCTGATAAGAAGAGCATTTTGTACTTAAAATATATTGGTGCATTACAAGACTCAGCAGATGCTGTACTGTCAGATGTCAGTGTAACAGACAGCAGTAACTCTGACTCATCGGACTCGGATGAAAATTAGAGATTCAGATACTGTACATCAGACCTGAAGTTTATTTCCAACCGGTGAACAAGATATTGCATGTGTTTAAACATATATTTACATAGTTTTATAAAACAATTTTCGCTGTTGCTTTAACCTTGCACTACAGTTTTGAAAGGTTAATATTTTTTTGCTTCCCACCCTTTCTGGAACCAGGTCAATTTTTCCTTTACCCACCCTTTCTACACACCAAATTATTGGTTACCCACCCCATTTCTCTTCGGTACGTGCCCCCCTGAGGCATAAATAATGAACGGTCCCTTAGTGATCGTGCAAAGAGGTGCATAAGTGAAGTTAGACATAAGTCTATTATTTTTATCGATATAGTTAAAGTGAACATATATGAGAAGTAACTTTTATCAATCGTGTATAACACTTTTCGGGTCTGTGGGTCAATAATCTTTACTCTATAACATGATGATTTAGAATGATTTTATATATTTTGAAAGTGTACATTGCTTGGAAATGTATTGCACCCTACTATAAAGCTATTCTAAAGCAAACTTTATAGGTTTTTCTGTCAACTATATCAATAAAAATTATAGACTTATCAGTCTTACGAGTCATTGTGTACGTTTATGGGCGCTTACAAGATTTGCATGAGTGGCATTAACAAGAAGACATATGATAATTTCCGATTCTATTTCAAAATTATTACTAAACCTATGCTGTAATTACAAAATGAGCTGGTATTTATATTTTTTATAATTACATGCAGTAGGTTTGCGTTGCTAATGATTTGGGAATCAAATCGAAATGTTACGGTATATCGTGTCTTCTTCTTGTCTGACTAAAATTTTCAGCACACAGGTGCTTATGCATTCGACCTGTGTTTTGTATTGTCAGCTGAAAATAGATTCTGAAACAATCGAAATGTGCACCTTTTAACAAAAATGTGCCTTTAATAACACAGTTTCCCCTTGGCTGTATATTTAAAAGAAATTCTGTTAATTAAGAGCTACATGATCAAAAACAGTGAGGTGGCATGTATAGTTATTCAATTTCTTCAGTTTGTCAGGCAATGACGACGAGAGTACAACATTCAGTTTGTCATGCAATGACGACGAGAGTAGAATTATATTTGGATTTTCTGTAATTGATGCTGATTTTCCGCCTACCTTTTCAATTTTTGTTGCATGCCCATATATGGGCATGCAACTTTCATATAGCTCTAAATTTCGTGTCGTGTTGTGCGTTGTACTGGCGGTGGTAAATCACGTGATAGATTAGTAAAATACGACAAATACCGAGTTTTTCCGACGAGCATTTTCATGTGATGTGAAAGTTGAAACAATAAATATGCACGCTTTTGTTCACGGCTTTCGTCGAAAATTTACGTAATTTAGCGCCTTAGAAAAATAGATCGAGGTAGGTAAAGCTTTGCTGTTTTTAATTTAGCTTATATTCTGTTAGTTGTTATTATTTTGCTGCCGTTGTGCTCGCACTGATATTTATTTATCAATTATCGTGCGTTTTAATATGTTTGTGAAAGGCCACGCTATCAAAATTCTAATTTTCTCTATGCTCAAATTGAAACGAAGCCATTGTGCTAGCACTGATTATATTGTGTGTAAAACTTCAAATTTCAAAATTACATCACATTCTGTAAATAACATGAACTATTGTCTACTGAAATTTAATAATACATTATTGAACGAAATAGCATTCTACTTCGATAGTTTCAATCATAGTCGAGGACTCGAGATCATAGTTTAATAATTATTTTCAATCTATTATAGTAATTCACGGTTTCCACGGGTTTTTATACTGTCAGTAAGCCACAATAAACCTAAATTTGCAGTAAAATATAAACATTGTTTACTTCGAATAGTCAATCATGCCAATATCAGTGATAAAACCTTGACCTGTTGACCTTGTTATTACCGTCCCTTGCAACTACAGATGAACAGTCGCGAAAAGTTTGAAAAAGTTTTGTTATTTTGACATAATAGCTATTTTTCAATAAATATATTGATATTAAACTTATTGAATCAATATTTTAAATTTCAGACTAGTTGTACAAAAATTTATAAGCGGACCATAATTTGCGCATCTGATCATATACTATAACATGTTAATTTGCGCAATATAAATATTAAATATTATTATTATTATAAAGGCGGATTTCCACTCAGTGCAACATGTCGGCCGATCAATATTTTGCGATCACTTTCTTTTGAAATACAACTAATCAAACGCAACAGATCAGGTTGACTCAACACGTTTCAAAAGAAAGTGATTGCAAAAAGTTGATCTCCCGATATTTTGCACTGAATGGAAGTCGGCCTGAATGCAACTCTCCTCTGCAGAGGCTTTAGTCACAGAACAGATACCAGACCAGAAGAGACCCTCCTATGTGTTTTGGCTTGGGAAAGCGTCCGAAATTTTTTACGTGCTATGACGCCATCCTGGAGTGCACACGCAGGATGGCGTCATATGATGGTGTATTTTCACGTCAGCACTCGTAAATTTCGGACAAGATATTGTCTGAGTGACACTTCTGGCCCAGTATCTATTTTGTGCATTAGTTGTCTTATGATTTATTACGATGAGATACATTTCACTACACTTTACATGGCGGATCCTGAAACACGGGCGAAGCCACTGGGCGAAGTAGCGTGGGTGGAAAGCAAAAGCCTCTGTGGAGGAGAGAGGGCATGCAACATGTACGCACTGCGTACCTATTTTTAGGATATGATATTAATTTGAAAATGTATTTTCTCGAACATTCGAAATCGTTTATATAATCCCATTAAATAAATATAATATGTCTAGCTCACTTGTATAAAATAATATTCCTTTCCCGTTTAATAATATCAAGATGATTGTACTGTGAACCAGGCTTAAGCAAGCGACGTTTTTGTCAACACGGACGTCACCCGAAAATTATACTGGTGGCTGTATATGAAATTCTAGAACTTCCATCAACGTGAAAGTTAAGGTAGTATAGACCTTTGATGAGAGGTGTTGTTACAGCCCAGCATTTCATCCGAGATTAATCAAGAGTAGCCGGTATATGCATGAACCTGTGCTATAATGAAACAGGAAACATGCACTCTTCTCATGTACATGTGCATGCATCATGCAGTGTCACTGAATCTAAATTATTCAGTCGGACAACACCGCTAATATATTATACAGAATTCCGATTCTATATTAGCCTACATGGGTGAAATTAGGTGCCATCAACCTTATAATGCTAGCAACTGTGAAAAACCGGAAAAGCATAATTTTACTTACTGGTTTAATTATAGCAAGATGGTTGAATTCTGGGTTATGTGTTTTTTCATCAGCATCGGATGTCCCTTGAAATGTCTTATTGTTGAGCTCACACAGACCTTTACCAATTCCAGAAGTTTTGTAATTAACTGACGCACATGATCTATCTGCAACGCAATACATCCCACATTCTAGTTCGATCTCTGCCTGTTTTGTTTCGATGACATGTTAAATCTTGTTTGCAGAATTGTATGTTAAATCTTGTTTGCAGAAATGTATGTTTGCAGAATTGCATGTTAAATCTTGTTTGCAGAATTTTTATATCAAGCTATTACAATATTTTGACTGCAAGCAATGAGCTGTCCGCCATCTTGGATTAATTCTGTTAGCTCTCAGTGAGTTATAGCCAGTGAACTGTAATAACACTGGAACGCTAACTGCAGGTAAACATGCCCATACTTGCCCGAAGCCAAGATGGCGCTTCTCGCAAGCTCAGCGAGCAATAAATTAACTTTCAAAAGGACTGGGGAGAGTTTCGAGGA